>JANDKE010001514.1:0-14027 GCA_027627275.1 Coprinellus aureogranulatus
AGCGCCCAGAACGCGACTTGACTCAAGCTTGACTCTTCCCTTGACTGCGCTCTTTTCCACCTTGCACCCTTCATCGACTACTCGACCGACAAAATAGATTCAAAAATGACGGACAATTCAACGAAATGAATAGGGGGATAGAAGGAGAATAGCCCTATACGTCGACCTTGGAGGTTCCGAAGACATCCCTGAATGTGCGCCTTGGTTTGGAACCGTTGCTTTCTATTCCTCGGTTACCGTTAGCGTTAGTTTCTGGGGGAGGGTAGGTGGCCAACGTACCAGCAGAGCCCTTGGCTTTCTTGGCCGGTGGAGGCAATTCTGCCCTTGCTTTCTCTTTCCCTTTCGCATCCTGCTGCTTCACCGTCTGTTTTTCTTCCTCCCCATGGTCGTTCTCTCCATCTCGAGCCCTTTTCCTTGCATTCACCTCCTTGCCCTTTCTATCTGATTCCGCAGTGGATGTCGCTGCCACGAGTCAGTCCGTGTATCGAAGCGTGGCACGAGTGGGGACGCCGGACGTACCTTCAGACTCCTCATCTTCGCTCTCCAAAATGCTTCTCCCGAGTTCTGCGCTACCACGCTCGGCATCCCTCGAGTCCTCAAGCCACCTCCTCCGGAAATCCTGCACGGCGGTGTCGTCGACCCTTCCAGGGTGTGGGATGTAGTGGTACTCCCCGTCGCTGGTTGAGAGGTTGCTCCCCGTCTCTTCTGGCTCGTCTTCATAAGGGCCAGAGTACTCGGCCCCCTCTTCCTCTTCCTCTTCATATTCGTCGCTACCCTCGTCTTCAATTTCGATCTCAAGTTCGTAACCGTCAATCTCCTCGATTTTGTCGCCCGGCTTGTAATCTATAGCGTCGAGGTACTCTTGATGCCAGTCGATCGTGGGGTCGTTTTCAATCTCCTTCAACATAGCTGCCTCTTCTTCGGAATCCCATTCGGGGCCAGCGTCTGACCCACAGTAGTTCCCGTACTCCCACTCCCATGGCTCGCGCTCCGGAACTAAATGCAAGTTTGGACGGATGGGTCGCCGCTCGTGAGTCGCTGGCTTGGATCATGATAACGGAGGGCTTACTCTTCATTGTGATGGTTCGTACTGGGAGTCAAGGATGGGGGATTGGGATTTTCACCATTCTTAGATTATATATGCTGCTGGGAAGCGGATCCGGACAACTACCGCCGACAGGCCATCTTAGATCATACACTAGAGACGCGTCCGAGATGCGTTACAATCTCATCGGCTCATTCAACGGGTGTAGTTCCTATTGGTGCCTTTGTTGCCATTTTTCTGTGCTTTTCTCGTTTTAGCCCTCCCTTTCGACAGGGAAATTATATCGGGTATCCGTGAAACTTCCACAAGATGTACGCCAACGCTTGTAATTACCAGAGATCGCCCTTGCCTTCAATGCACCCTTTGCTCCTCTGGTTGAGGTTGAAACGGTTAAGCGCCCGCGATGGTATTTTTAGCCACGCGCGTCCTTCCGCCCATTCTAACTGCTATCACTTTCAGCATCGCCTTGATACACTGCCGGCAAATTGCGTTTATCGACTCAACGCCGCCGAATCCTCGCTTTATCCTGCATACATTATGGGCGGCACTCCAGGAGAAACGTCTGGGTCGCGGAGCAAAGGTTGTGAGGCTAAATTGGGAGAAAGGCTGGCGGACTGAGACTGGTGAGGACAGCTTACCCATCCAGTCTACAACACGCCAGATCGCCCAGTGATTCTCCTGTCAGCCCCTCTCTGCAACTGTATATAAACGGCCCCGACTCCCCCCGACAGTCCGAGAGGTTCCTCTTCAGCGTTCTCGAGTTGGCATTGGCAACGCGGATCCTGGGCGTTCTTGTCTGACGGGTAAGCCGTGCCTAATAGCCCAGCCTCTTGTCTGATACTGACTCATTTCCACAGGGCAGGTGTTGGAACGTTTCAAGTAGACTACGATGTAGGAAAGGACTATGAGCATTGTTGATTGGATTTGGTTGCATCCTTCCTCAACCATCCATATCGTCCACTGAACGGCGGGGTGAGTGCCTATTCCTCTTTACTTTAGACTGATGTAACCTGACATCGCTCACTGTTACTATAGCGGAAACTGACGCATCGTTGTGTTAATCATGTAGTCAACCATCCCCATAATTCGTTCTTTGGATTGTTACTACGTGATCCTCTCGCCGTCGGGGTGAGTGGTATTACTTCTTATCATCTGCGCATCTTCGCTGAACTTCCTCATCCTGGCACGCAGCAAGTTTGCACGGTTTCCGTAGCCGACCATCCCCAAATCTTGGTCGGTTGGATCACCTTTGAGGGGTCCTACGAGTGGTGGGGTAGGTTGCTATACATCTACTTGTTAGGCGAGCCCTGACGATATTCAATTTCAGCGAAGTGACGCGCATCATGCATCCCCGCAGTCAACCATCCTCACCCTCGTTAGTTGGACCCGCCCCAGCCCGATAGGCACTATGAAAGGGTGAGTCTGCCTTCCTCATTTGTTAAGCCGGGACATGTCTGAAGCTGGCCATGCCTCCAGGTACCCCAGCGCCCACGGACCATCGATCTCCAGACACACTTGGACACCCTTATCAATCCCGCCACCAAGGTGTTCCAACGCCAGTCGAAAGATCTACGGCACTGTGCCTAGGTCCTGGCTGAGCGACAGTAGTGTCTGTCCCTCGTGGCGTCTGTCGAGCATTTGAAGGCCGAAGATGGCGTGTATTCCCGAGTAGTAGTGTATTTCTCTTTCGGACGAGCTCAACACCGCTGTGCCCGCCTGTCTGGGACCGGAAGAGGACGCTCTGCAGCAATGTTCTGCGGGCCTCCCCCGGAAGTCTTTCAGGGGACGAATTGGCGCTACCAGTGTTCCGTCTGTTATCAGGTAGTGTAGTTGTAGCGTAGTCCTCGAGGTGGGTGGGAGTCTGTTGCTTGCGGTGGCTCCTTCCTCGTGCTCCCTTGTCGTGGGCCTCGGGCTTGTAGGCGCTGGATTTCCAGACGCCGACCAAGAGCACGTCAAACAATTAGTGTACTCGGGTCAGCCTAAATACCAATGAATACGAGTTCACATTGTCCTATCACTCTACCTTCTTCCGTGACGCTCCGGTGCTGTGTCCTGCGATGGTATTCCGACCAGAAATAAGTAGGAAATCTTTAGTACATTATAACGCATGGCGAACTAGAGGTCATACATCGGAGTGGTAAGCTTTGTTACGTCTTTCTCTTGCGAAATTGGAGCTTTGCAGAGCTACTCGGACCACGGCTACTGTTGAAGAATTGCCCTTCAGGTATAGTGGTAGAATCGTCGGGCAGTCGCATATCGTAGTTAATGAGAATATGGCAAATAATTGCTTTCAATTCTGCAGCAGCGAGGAAGCGCCCAGGGCTGAAGACGGTCGTCAAAACCGAGGTTGAATGAGTAGAGGGGTTGCCGTACCAGTGGTGCCTCCCCGTACTGAATAAGAGGAAGTTCGTATCTTGCGCTACAAACCCGTTCGCAGACAGTTCGTCATTGTCATCCCCTTTCACGAATCTGAAACCATCGAAGATGTGGGAGTTCTCGTAAATGGACTAGAAGGAATGTCAGCTCTGTAGATAGAGAGAATGTGAAAAGCACATACGGAATCCCATTGCGCTGCTCGATTGACAGCTCCAACACTGAACCCAGCGGGTACGAAGAGACCGCTGGAGAATGTGAAGTCCTTTTGAACTTTCCGGATGGCTGCGACTGAATGGCTTGTTAACTCTTCCAGTTGGACGTAATCTTCGAAACGACTAACCATTTATGAGCCCACGAAGCCGAGAAGACTCCTTCAAGAAGCTATCCAACTTTGGCATCTTGTTGAACGCTTCTTTGGTCCATCCGTACTCGGTAGTGACTTGCTCGGCTTCTTCGCGAAGAGGCATGATATACTCAGGGCGCGCAGCGATGTCAAGGAGTGCGTCCACAATGACCTATTCTTTTCAGTGGATGCAACACAAAATCAGTAACACACTCACAACATTCGAAGTGTGGAACGCTGCGAACTCGAGCTGCATTAGTCGCATTAGCAAATCGTCTACATTGAGCTGCTCTGGAGGGGCAGTCTCAAGGAACCAAGACAAGATGTCGTTCTGCACAGCGGTATCGTTGAGTATGACAGAAAGCAAGGTAGCGGCCACAACACGAACGCACTGGCCGCCCCTCGTAATCAGATCCGAGTTCCAATTCCTTCTTCAGACGCTCCTCAAGCAGGGGACCGACTATCCCCTTCATCTTCTTCATGCTCCCCGGGACCGGTGAGATGAGACGAGCGACTGGTCTAAATCGAGTGCAACCTGTAAACCGGAATCCCACAAAGAGATTTGAACGGGAAGGCCTTACCGTCTCAGGAATGCAGGGAATTGGCTCACAGCCATGGCCGAGAGTATGACTTGGATTGGGTATATGGTTTGGAGGTCCAGGAATTCGGGATTGCGATCTAAGTACAAGATCTCTCAGCATCTTGGTCTGAGGTGCAGCAGAAAGCCCCATCCTCACGAAGTTGTAATGTAGGGAAAAAGAAGCGATTGACCATTCTGCAAAGAATGCGCACAAAAGTGCTAGTGGCGGAAATGGTAGTCCAGTCTGTTGCAACGTGAGTCAGCTGGTGAGCAGCTAAGGAGATGTGCTGCCTTACCTTCCGAAATTGGTATGAGATCTTCAAACGCGACTCGCATTTCGTCCATAAGGTCTGGCACCAGCTCCGCCATATTCCTCGTAATCTGCTTCGTTGTTACGTCAACATGGTACCACTCTCCCCGCGCGGCCTTCTCGCCAAGTAAGTTCTGAAGTTGTAGCATCTGTTTTGTATGAGCGCTAGCGAACGTAGTGCAGTTTGGATAGTCAACTCGCATCGAATGCAGCTTCGTTGAGGCTGAGAACGTCCACAGGGGCTTTGCGGATATCGTCAATCATATTCCGCCCGCTAACCACGATTAACCATCTGGAAGCTGTCTCGAAGGTCGGAACTTTGAAAGGGGCGCCCTTATACTGAGTAAACAAGCCAAAACGTCAGCTGGTGCTGCGGTTTTCATGGTTCTAGCACTACTCACCTTCTTGTAACCTTCTTCGACCATCTTATTGCCACAGAACACATACATCCAAGCCCCTAGGTACGAGCCAATGAAGCCGTCCGATCCAGCTGTCGGGATGTGGTCTACCTGGAAACGATGTGTAAGGCAGTTTATCGGGAAGAATGGTAGGGGGCGCACCTTGGCTCTGGCTTTCAGGAACGTGTACCACTGGTAAGTCACCCAGAAAATGACCAGAGCGCCCACGGCTTGTGCGATCTGCTGCATCCTTGTTGCAAGAATAGGACCAAGAAGGCTTTGCGCAGATTGTCGTCGTCTTTATCTTTAGTCTGTCATAGGATCTTATGGCGTGGGCGTGGGCATGCATGACTTACACCTTCCTGAAATGAACTGGCAGTAGAATTAATTGGTGATAGTGGTCGTACGGCCGATCACGTTTTAAAACCTGCAGTGCGTGTAAGTAAAACTGCTCCTCGAAAGCGTCGTCGTGTATGTTGAACACCAAGAGGCCACACCGCAACGTCGGATCCGGCGGACAAGGGTAATCACTCCCTTCCCAGGTATCAAGCGCCCTCTATGGGCTCTCCGGATCCTAATTGGCCAGGGCCACATTCAGCCTGGCCACTTTAATCCACCGTCCGGACGTCGAGATGGCTGTCACGAAGTCTGCCCTGAACGGTTTGCGCAATCGGGACACCCTTCTGAATTGTGCCATTTTTCATCTGAAGATAAATCTGGGTCAGGCCGACGCGATTTCAAGTGAATGAAAACACAAGGGCCTCCTACTGAATCATATATAGCCCGAGCTTGCACAGACCGCGTCGTAACCTGACGCCAAAGCCAGGGCGATGGCGAAAGTTCATTCGACATCATCGTCACTGGTGGGCGCACTTTTCAGCTGTTGGTTCTTCCTTCGCGAACGCCATTCCGTGGCACTGGCAGGTAGTCTGAGAGCATGGCTCGGGTTTCCACTGAGAAATCAACACAGCTCGACATCCGTAGCCCGGGTTGAATGGCATCAAGACAAGTTAGCGGCACTTCCAAACAGTGATCGCGGGCTGCACAACGTCAGAGTCAAAGCAAACCCGCCAACCGTGCGAATGCGCCTGGTTCTGCAGCTTTCACCGCCGCATCTTGGGCAACTCCTTTGCGCTCTTTAACACAGGTTCGAGGGATGTAATGGGAGCACTGTGCAATCGTTCCATGTGGTAAGTAGCATACCTATGCTACCTTCATAGAGCGCCCACTGATAGAAATTGCGTGCTCGACCCGCAGATGGCGCAGGGTTTCGAGCTGCTAGTGCGGAAACTTCAAAGCTTCCTGTCATGATCCCAGAATAGTTCTAGTGTCTTCAGAAGATACATGTGACCCGTGGAGAGAAGCGCAATATCGGCGGCAGAACTCCGTGTACCCTATCCAATCCTCTCATAAGAGTCGTGATGGTGAGCGAACAACCTCGAGAAAACCCCCACGCGCAACGACGTGGCCAATACCCCAGCTATGAAGAACCATTGGCCTCTGGGAGGCGACCAGTATTACTTCAGTGGGACGTTTAGGTATGTTCAACACTCGCGGCAGTCAACAAAAGTGCTCGAATTCACAGTCATGCAGTGCCGATGCCGCCTATGTCTCTCTTCCCTTCTGGCTCTCGATACTCTCTGCTGCGGTCTCCCTCATTCAAATAGCACGTCACCAAACCTGTCGCCTTTGCGTAAAGGAGTTCTCGCCAGATGATCGTGGGCCTTCTGAGGACCGGCGAGGCAGTCCCCACAACATTATCACTCGCAATGGTGGGGCAACTGTGTTTACGTTTATGGTGGCAAGGTTGTCCGGAAGCGCTTCTCTTGTCGCACTGTCCGTGCTTTCGCTTTCGAGATCGACTCCTCATCCATCTTCAGACGGTTCAGTCAACTCATTCACTGGATGGTCTGCATTGGCGGCAAACGTGGGTTGTATTCTGTAGGTGGCCGCCATAGCTTGAGGTTTATGACTTCCAGGTGTACGCTTTTACAGCTGCTCTAGCTGCAATTCTCACAGTGTGTCCTTTTTGGAGGATGTCACTAATTCGCCAGAACATTTCAATATTGTTCACCGAGCTGGGCGTATATGTTTACAGGGACTTGTGGCCGCTCGCCACGTACGACAATGAACCACTAGACATCGCCGAAGGGGGCCTTATGTGGGCGAGATTGGGACTACTGGTCTTTACTGCTGTCATAATCCCTCTTCTCATCCCCAACATCTATATCCCCGTCGATCCAAAGGTGCGGTCATCTCACATAGTTCAGAGCGAGTCTAACATACGCTTTCCCTAGCGCGCAGAACCAATCCCTCACCCAGAACAAACTGCATCTCTCCTGTCGTTCCATACGTATAGTTATCTGAATCCAGTTGTAAACGCTGCCAACAAGGTGGCTCATTTTCCTGCATCCGATTTGCCACCAATGGCAGATTATGACAGAGCCCAAGATCTCCTGGCCCATGCGTCACGGGTGCATTAGTCCCGCTTCTGCGTTTACCGTTCGTTGCTTACGGTGTTCTAGTATCTAGACGGGGTGAAGGTTCGGACAGGCGGTCATATCTTCTTCAGAATCCTACGTTGTTTCGGTACGCTATCAACCAGTATCGCTGTGGACATCGTTACCCAATTTTGTCGCTATAGGATGGCGATATTTCAGGGCCTTCATTGGCCACACGCTCTACACCCTCTGTATGTTCGCTTCCCCGCTCGCCGTGAACCGTCTCCTGAGGCGAGTTATGATCCCCACGTTGCATTGATTCTGAGCTTATAATACCAACTTTATAGCGTATTGGAATCTGACTCAGAAGCCTCGTCGGGGATTCGGCCCTGGTTCTGGATCCTGTGCATGTTCACCATGCCCTTGCTAGGATGCATATCTTATCAGTACTATATCATTGTCATGACCCGCACGTTGGCCAACGCTCAGTCGATCGTGACGCACATCTTGTTCGACTACAGCCTTAAAGTCAGGATCAAAGCTGAGACATCTGATGCAGAACGAGCAGCCGCCGACTCTCCAGTGGGTGTGGAAAGCCGTGGTGGGAACAGGGCCAAAGGAGGGAGAGATGCGAAGGGAGGCAAGGAAGCGAATAGTTTTATCGGGAGGCTCACGAATCTGGTCACGATCGACTTGACGAACATTACAACAGCACGAGATCTGGTTCCACTAGGTCTGTATCAACTGGCTACTTTCCGGAACGAAGGTACATACTCATGCTTCCTCCAGTGTGGACAACACCAGTCAAGATTGCCATCAGTGCCTTCTTTCTCTATGAGCTCCTCGGTTGGAGGTACGGTCGGTCCCTTGCAATACCACCATTCCACTGATGAAATACGATATCAGTTCATTCGTTGGTTTGGGCCTCATGGTCGCCCTCCTTCCTGTCCCAGGATGGCTTACGTCCATTGCTCAAGGGGTCCAGAAGGAGAAGATGAAGAAGGTGCTTTGCGACGCTCTCATGTCTTCCCTGGTTAGAATTTGTAGGCACTTACCCTATTCCCTCCAGACTGATAACCGAGCACAAGTGGTCACCGAGTCCATGAATGTCCTAAGGATGATAAAGATGTTCGGCTGGGAAAGCAAGATCCAAACCCGTATCGACGAACGACGCGAGGACGAGCTGAAGTGGGTATGGAAGGGAAAGGTTGGTTTCTACCAGTCCACGCCGTGGCACCCGATGTACTCATGTTACATAGCTCCTGAGGCTGTTCACCACAGTGGTCACGTAAGTGCTTTCAGCTGTAAACATATGGCGGGCTCATAGAGGCTTTGAAGTTACCTCATCCCGACTTCGAACCTCTTAGCGACGTACGCAACGGCGACTCTTGTCATGAAAATCGAGATTGAACACGTAGGGAATGCTCCACAGCGATACCTGAACGGCGCTAACGCCTTCCTAGCGGCCAAGGTCTTTTCCAGCATGATCCTGTTCGACATGATTCGCGACCAAATGATGCAGGCGAACGGTTACATCGACAATATAATCCGAGGTAAGCCGNCTTTATCCCGTATTGGGATCCTCCTCTAACGTCAGNGAAACAACCAGGCAAAGTCTCGATCGACCGCCTCGACAAGTTCTTCAAAGAAACAGAGCTACTAGACGAATTCCAGTCTGGTAATGTGCAAGGATCATCGCCAGTACCACCCCCTGACCCCGATTTCGTTGGTTTCCGNAANGCGTCTTTCGTGTGGACACCGGAGCCTGGTACAAGNGGCACNGAAACACCTTNATCCAGCTCCCAGTTCCGGCTTACAGTGCCTGGAGAGNTGGGGTTCNTGCGAAANAAAATCAACCTGATAGTGGGACCTACGTCAGTNAAACCCCTTCTCGTCAATACAAGGTACGGTTGGTTGACTTNTTTGCAGAGGATCAGGGAAAACTTCTGTGCTTATGGCTCTGCTTGGTGAGAAGCCTTCTCCCGCGCGAGGTTCCTGTTGACAAAGTTGGATATCGCAGGAGAGATGCACTTTNAGCCGACCCACCAGGATTCATGGTTCCACCTGCCTCGCGCCGGAGGAGTGTCCTTCTGCGTTCAAGAGTCCTGGGTTCTGAATGAAACCATCCGAGATAACATCTTATTTGGCTCTCCGTANGAAGAAGAGAGATACAAGAAAGGTACCTCTGGNTTGATCTGTTTTCGAGGTCACCACAACTGACAGCATCTTCACACAGTACTGTATCAGTGCGCACTGCAACAAGACCTTGCTCTGTTTGATGCAGGTGATCTAACTGAAGTGGGAGAAAGAGGGCTCACGCTCAGGTATGTTCCCGAATTTCNACCAAAGGACAAGAACTAATGTCGGCCGTAATACTCTTGCAGTGGTGGTCAGAAAGCGAGACTCACTCTCGCTAGGGCTATCTATTCTCACACCGAAGTTGTCTTACTGGACGATGTTCTAGCNGCTCTTGANGTCCACACGTACGTCGATGTTCGCGTTTCTTGNTCGTGCTTCTGTTGAACAAACACGCAACACAGCGCAAGGTGGATCGTGAATAAATGCCTAGCCGGTGATCTTGTGCAGGGCAGGACGGTTCTTCTGGTGGTAAGTTGTCGCCGTTGCCTGAGTAGGGACGAAAGGTTGACTCCCCCAAGACCCATAATGTTGCTCTGGCAGGCCCCATCGCCGACTTCGTGGTCTCTGTAAGTCCCGATGGTCTGGTGACGAGTCGCGGTAAAGACATTCCGGCAATGCTGGCTTCCGGAGATGCTTCNAAGGAACAGCNTATTGACGAAGNTGCGATAATTGAAAAGGAAGCANANATCATAGACCCACCAGCCCCTCTTCGAGATGGAAAGCGGCTTAAAGGCAAGCTCATCNTGGCGGAGGAGATTCAGCTGGGCAGGGTGAANTGGAANCCGATCAAGTTCTTGTTCGAAGCNCTTGGAGGAGACAAGGTTGCGCTGTTCTTCTTCCTCTGGATCTTTGGATCGATATTCGAATGCGCGATGCAAAGCCTTATGCTGTGGTACTTGGGATACTGGAGCAGTCAATACGAACACCACGCTGTGGAAGACATTCCCGTCCTGAAGTAAGCTTGAACGGCTTTGTCCACGACCATGATCGCTAATTGCCGTGTTCGCCTTGTAGATATATGGGGACGTACACTCTACTGGTCATCATCATGAACGCAGGGTACGTCTCTAAAGAGATTTTGGTATATGCATGGGACACTGCGAGCCTCGAAGACTATCCATCATGTTCTTTCTCGATCTATACTGGGTACCACTCTGAGGCGAGTCGACGTAAAGATGACACAGCAGGAGCAGAAGTGACATCTCTCTGCTCATTNTAGGTGGCTTGACGAGACTCCGGTTTCTCGCATCATCCAACGAATGACTCTCGACATCGACGTCGTTGATTCAGAGGTCGTGCGAGACTTGTCCAACTTCCAATCGGTCACCATAGCCATGGTCATAAACTTNATATCTGCGGTTCTGTTCGTCCCACTGTTCACCCTGCCGGGCTTCTTTGTGGCATGCATTGGGATGTACGTTGGCAGCANGTATCTCAAGGTTCAGCTTTCTTGCAGACGTGAAATGAGGTACGCCTGTACAGTAACTCTGGTATATTACCGTTCGCTGATGTCGCCTAGCAATGCCAAGGCACCTGTNCTTGCACANTTCAGCGGTGCAGTGGCAGGATTAGGTGCATAACGTTCCTCTCTTTGGGCCCTTCCTTCGCNTCCTTACTCCTATGTCAGTGTCACTTAGAGCATATGGCGCCCAGGAACCGTACAGGGCAGAACTCAGGAGNCGTCTTGACCGGTTTGTCCGGATCTCTCGAATGAATTATGACCTCAACAGGTGAGAATTCAAAACTCTGCTCCCGCGACTCTCAAATTTGCTCATNATCGTNCCCTCGCGCGATGAAACCGTTCTACAGATGGATCAATGTTAGGGTTGAATTCCTTGGCGCGGTCTTTACGGCGTCCCTAGCCACCTACCTGACCTACGCAAGCAATATNAGCGCTGCAAANGTGGGGTTCTCGTTGAATCGAGCGGTCAGATTCTGCAATGTCATTCTCTGGGTCGTAAGGGTGTTTAACATGTTCCAAGTNGAAACNATTAGGTGCGCNAANTCACGACNCTGATTCNCGGTTTCTTGTGNNGAACCAGTNACGAACAGTCTAGAGAGGATNGTGGCGTATACCGAGGCGGAGAAGGAGCCTGNGCCTACCGCTGCGGGGAAGCCACCTGCTGCTTGGCCGACTAGCGGCGAAATCAGGGCCGAGGACTTGACAGCACGNTATTCNAAGGTNAGNATATATNACNTNCACNATGTGGNTGNNTATAATGCTGATAGNAAAACTAGGATGGACCGGCAGTGCTTCACNGCTTGACGTTCAGTATACGCTCTGGNGAACGGGTGGGGATTGTCGGGAGAACTGGTAGCGGCAAGGTAAGTCGTCGTNCNCGAAGGAGAAANCTNTGTGTTNAATCTGTCTCTGTAGAGTTCGTTGACACTCGCCTTGCTGCGTTGTATCCTTACAGAAGGNGCCGTGTATTTCGACGGCCTCAAAACGAACGACNTCAACCTCGACGCGCTCCGTTCNAGCATAACAATCATTCCCCAGATAGTACGNTTTNCCCTGTGTNATTTCGTATTGGNGAACTGACACTGCAATCCTTAANCGANTAGCCCGAACTTCTGAGCGGGACCCTACGANACAATCTCGACCCATTCGATGAGTATGACGACGCTACACTCAANGCCGCGCTCNGGGCTTCCGGTCTCTACGCCTCCCACAACGACGAGGNGGAAAGCCGGCTCACTCTTGANAGCGACATCGCNAGTGGGGGTTCCAATGTTTCCGTCGGNCAACGNCAGATCATNGCNCTAGCNAGAGCAATCATTCGATCGAGNAAACTATTGATCCTNGACGAAGGTGAGAGTTTAATGGACAACTATGCGAACTGCCTAACTCTCGGCTCNCAGCTACATCTGCTATCGACCACGACACCGACGAGATCATCCAGAACACCCTTCGACGCGAACTGGNGCCNGATGTGACAGTNTTNACAGTCGCTCACCGTCTCCAGACGATCATTGATGCGGACAGGATAGTGAGTACCCTCCCTTGAAATNTGTGAATGNAAAGCACAAANNTNACNTTGACGATCTTCNAGATGGTGCTGGATGCTGGACGTNTTGTAAGTGGGCNTCCCNGAATCCNNCNCTCNCTCAGATGNAATACTGAATATANTTTCATAGGCAGAGTTTGCAAGNCCNNCAGAGCTTCTGAGAATGCCCAATGGNGTATTCAAGTCTCTCGTAGACGAGAGTGCCGATAAAGNCCACCTTTACGAAGTCGCAGGCCTCGCGAGCCGTGCAANNNCTTCTACTCCATAGTCCTGCGCATTCATGTGTATCTTCCCTTGAATCTNTGACCAGTGCTTCTCTCATTTTTATNCAATCTCTGCACTTTCAGGATTTTCGTGTTCAAACCTCCACTCTTGTACCTATTCCAACACAGGCTCACTGAGCACATCAGTGATTATGGTCATTGAAGCGCCCACCGACATTGAAATCACTCCTGCACAGGTTCAAGGCTCTGAAGGCATGCTCAGAAAGTCATCGCACGCGGCCTGCTTTTCGCAGCTTGATGTGGCCTGTCCGCCAAATGGTCCTTCCGCCCGCGATACTTCACTCTCGCTTCGGTAGCATGTGGGAAAGAGGCCGCGCAAGTTGCCGAGCCCTCGATGCCAAAGAGCATTTTTTTAATCTAACGACGGCACCAGCTTCCTGGGGTTCGTTGGCTTCCGTAATGACATTTCCATCCTTTCTCCGGACATCCACCATGCCCTTTGCCCACTTCTTCGCCTCGTTCTGCGCCATGAGACTGAACTTGGACCGTCCTTCCGATCGGCTACCACAAGTCACGATCTCTCACTCTGACAAACGCTCTTTCTTCCAGGTCACCCATGGATTCGCTGGAATCGATCTGGTGTCACAAGTAATCTCACTTGAATCACACTGGTGTTTGGAGTAGCGTATATGTGGTATTCGAAAAGGTAGAAACCGCTACTCGATAAATACAAAGGGTGATAGAGATAGTCAAGACCTCCAACTCTGCGAACAAACTCGTAACGACCCGGGGAAAGCACCAAATCTCAAAACCAGAGGACGCAGATTCTAAGGGGTATCGAAGGTATGTATATCTGTATCGGGCAAAAAGCAAATTGGACCGGAACTCGGAGGGATATCAAGCACAAAGGTATAGCACGAAAGCAAAACGGGGGTGATGCGAGAAGGTCGAATGGACGAAAGCAATGTACATGATAAAGGGGAGAAGCAAGAAAGCAAGAAAACGAAGCACAAGGAAACCAGAACACGACTTCGACGTTCGAAACGTCCGTTATAAAGACACCAACTCCCCACAGCGGCCACATCGCCTATCTGCCGCTCTTCCCATCTACACACTCCTAATCATCTCCTCTGCCATTCTACTTTTCAGGCCTAGTGAATAGT
>JANDKE010001515.1:0-14026 GCA_027627275.1 Coprinellus aureogranulatus
CACGACGGACCACGACGACAATCCTTTGCCTCCCCCTGCAAGGCCGAGGATAATAACCCCGGCTGTGGAGAGCTCGTGGACCGAAGGCGATATACCCGCGAATGGAACTGTAAAGGATAACGCAAGGGGTCTGAGTGGGGTAAAACAGAAGCGCCGAGACGGGAGCGCAGAAGGGGAGTCTAAGGAGTGGAGGGTGGCAAGGAGGTGGGGAATGTCGAATATCTACCTCTGGTCACTAGCGCGAGGGACCAACCCGCCAATTCAGATGAGCATGATTGCTCGTGTGATATCGGACGCCATGCAAGGTGCGTACCATCCTTTCTCTTCCCTAGACCCAATGCTTACTCATTTACGTTCGTTCGCCATCCCCTTCGCAATGTCCTTCGATAGGTATCCTTCGCCTTAGCAAAGAGGCCGGCTGCGTCCATGGTGATATAAGCCCTTCCAAGATTATAGCGTACCGAGACGCGACTAGAGCGAGTGGGTTTTACTAGGGGTGCTATCCATTGACCTAGTGACTATCCATCGTCCCTAGGGACGAAGTCTTTGTTAACCCTNGGCGANTATCCTAGGGGACTNGAGACTTCGTAGCGCGAGTCCGCCTCTTAAGCCCCTATCCTGAAGGGAGGCATGATATCATGCATCAAAAACGTCTCCTGAAATGGTGAAGCGAGCCCCTAACGCACCTTGCATCTAACCATCATCTTCACCCAGTGGGAGCGCAGTAACGGAGAACTGGACTCTGACCCCCGATATGTCCTCGCATTACCAGTTGTTCTCTGCTTTACTCAGTGCATTCCGTATGTGTTGCCGACACACCAGAGCTGACGCAGGCGCCGGTTCAGGAGTATCCGTCGAGGGGACACCGAGCCCGAGCGTTACCACACCTCGACCAGAGCTAGGTAACGAACTATCCGTTGCCGCTTCACTTACACAAGGAAGACACTTGACTCGAGGCTGGGTGACTATCTGACACCTTTTAGGTTCTCGAAGCAATTGTCTATTTCCCCCTGGCGCTCAAAATGAAACAACCCACGGGCATGCTCGTCCTAATTGCCTCAATCTGTACCTCGAGCTCCCACTGTCCGTGGTCACATGGGCTCTTTCCGTAAAGCCTACTGCGCCTCATTGACAGTTGGATCTTGCTGCACCGCGGGTTCCTTGGTATCGGTGTCGGCATGAGCACATTGCTGGACCGTGGACGCGGAGAAGCTATCGCTTGTTTCCCCAAATGTTGGGGTCCACGGTAAAGTGTGACATATCACGGCCGGGGTTGGAAGGTGAGGCAAAGATTTACGGCGTTGATTTGGTGTGTGAGGAGCTCAAGGGGAGCTATTTAATAAGGCGTTTGTGTGGGTATGCCTTTTCCTTCCCTTTCCTTTCGGGGCTTCAAGGGCGTCTAACTTAACTTTCTATCCTCTCCTTTCTCTGCTCGGATTCTTGCTGGTATCGACCCAGCATCCACGCTGTCAGCATCAACTGGCTCATTGGCTTGCTCGCAAGGCAATATATTCGTTTAAATCGTGCTGGACGCGAAGAGGAGAGGAAGAACATGTCGTTGAATGAGGGTCTGGAACAAGTGTGCCTTCTGGCTGGTGCTGCAGTCGAGGTATAGTGCTTCCTTTTTGCCGTCTGCAGGTCGCTAACCGGTGGAATAAAACAGACACTATTCTACGGCTTCTACCTTTGCCTCTTCACCCTCACGATGTATATCACGTGTCGTCCAGTTCCAGGGCGCATTCCCGAGTCTACCAAGAGGTCAAATCTTCCCTCGGCGATATTCTTCGTCGCCATGATAGTCATGTTCTTGCTTGCAACTTTCCATGAGCGTGCGTATCTTACTTGTGGCATCGTAATGCACTCAACCAATTTCCCTAGTCGTGTCACTATATCGCCTCATTCGCGGATTTGGAATGATGCTCGGGCCAGCTGGTACACCCCTCAGCTACTACCACATCTCGACTTCCTGGGACGGCGTAGCGCACACGACGATGAACGCTATCACGACCTGGATTGCAGACGCCCTTCAAATCTATCGATGCTATATTATCTGGGGGTCTTCACCGTATCAGTGTCGTATCGTTGTACTCCCTATTCTGCTGCTCCTGACGGCAATGGGTATCAACATAACGTTGATGGTGTGGTTCGGGCATCCCTTCGTTCCTTACGAGGGTATCCGAATTGTTCTGGACCTCAACTACCCGCTGTTCTTGGCTCAGAACGTTACGACCACGGGTTTAATCGCGTACAGGATCATCAAGCAACACAGGCGCAGTATGGCTGCTGGTATCGGGGCTACCAACATTGGTTTGTGCAACTCCCACTCCTACGCCCTGTCAATGCCACCGCTGATCGTTGCTCGGATTAGGTGAACAGAATCGCACAAGCCTTCTCACAATTGCACGGATCATCATCGAATCTGCGCTTCTTTACACTATCGAAATGGTCATCATAATCGTACTGTACTTCATGAACCACCCTGCCCAGTACATCGTCCGCGGAGCTATCATCCCTACTATCGGTACGCCCTGGATACCTTACCTTCCGCACTCATGCAATCCTCACAACCTAATCTACTAAAGGCATCGTCTTCTTGCTCATCGCGATTCGTGTGCACGTCGCACGAGAACGCGGGACGCGTTCAGATGGAGGAGGCCACACTTCTGAGTCCACCGAGCTGCCGGTATGGGCATTGGACACGCATCCGATCTTCGAGCCGGAACAACTGCAATCAGTACGGTCGAGCGCTTACAGTCAGGCTACGCTGTCGCCTCGTGTGGCCGGAAAGCGAGAGGGCGATCTGAAGAGTGTTGAGCATTCTCTCGGAGATCGGAGGCCTTTAGAGTTGGCAAAGGCTGAACATGGATAAAGAGATGGACTCCGCGAGTGGCTTGGACTTGCTGGATATATTGAATTCAGTGTACGTAGTCTACGGAAGCGGCATATCGTCCTTAAGGCCTTCAAGTCGTATGTGACGCTTCCACCTGTTCTTGTATTGTATTTGGCTAATATATCCCGCCTTCATTCGCGAATTGAAAACTATTCAACCGCCCCTTGAAGTATTCAATGACATTGGTCCAGTCTGTCGTACGCCTGATCGATCTGCGATGACAGTATCTCTTCCGGTTGAATGCCGTCATGGATTTCCGCTGCATAGAGACTGCGCCAGTCGCCTGGAAGGCTTGAATACAGCGTTCTGACAGACTTGAGTAGTGATTCATATTGCTCGTCACAAAGAGACGGGTACGGGGGATATTCCCGCGAAGGGTGGAGAAGACGGCGATAATCGGGTTTGAAGAAGATGTGGAAGTGAAAAGGAGTGACCACGCCAGTCCGCGACATTACTTGCAGGAGACTCTCCCGTAGCAGGGCAGGCGGGCCGGGTACAACCCATCCATGTGTCTTGCAAGAATGAAGAATGCGACTTCTCCAATGCTTGCAGGCCGGCGAGCACCGCAGTGGGAAATCTGACCGGTCATTGAAAAGTCTGAGCTTGCACTGGATAAAACGGAGCTGATTAGTGTTGGCCCAATGTGGGACATGGAAATGGACGGACCTCTCCCCTGTGAACGAAGTCAAAGAATTCAGAGACGCGCATGGAGGCTTTCAATCCCGACGACTGGAGGACGGAATCGAGAACTCCCATATGCATCGCCCATAGGTTACCGTTGAAGGAGGCATTCGCCCACACCTTTCTCTTCAAAGTCGCCCATTTGAGGTAGCGGAACATGTCGTGGTCAAATAACACTAGGAATTCGGAAGCAAATGATTCACATTCGGGGCTAGCTTGAGCAAGTGTTGGTAGGCCGACTGTGCAAGGCGTGTTAGTAGTGTTCTCTGGTTGGGGTAGGCTCGGACTCACCTTTCCACGCATTTGCGAATCTTTCCATGAGAAATTCGTCCGCGCTCAAGTACGCATCGTGCAATTCTTGACCGCATCGCTTTGGGTCATGCAAGAAGTCACCCAAGGACTTGTGGTACAAAGTGAAAGGTGATTTATCTCCTCCCGAGGGTGGTATATGGACCAACGATGCCAGATTCTCCAGGAGATAGTTCGCTTCTCCGGCGTACTGTTGAAGGAAGCTCTTGGTAAAGGCGGCATTGAAGGAGAGTAGTCGAGGGAAAAGAGCTATCCATTGTACAGCCAGAGTTGGTTGAGGGCTTGAATAAAGGATTCGGGCATATAGCGAATCGAGGGCTTTGAAAGGGCTTCCTATTTGGTAAACTCCTCCGAGGGTGGTGAGCATGTTGAACCGGAGATGGGGTGCGACACTTCCGCTCTCAAGAAAGCGGACAACAGTAGCGGCGTATATGAACTGCCCAGATGCATTTTGCACCAGCTGCTGGATGATGTGGTCAAGTCCCCAGGCAACTGAGAGATTGTACCGGCGCCGCATTTGGGTCAAGCTGGACTGGAGAAAAAGGCGGATATCGGAGTCGGGGTCATACTTCCTATCAAGAAAAACTTCTTTGTAAGGATGACTAGCACCGTCGAAGAATTCCCGGATAACCCGCTCTGGGCGGCTGGCAACTATTATTCGAAAAGGGAAGGCGGGGTCCCCGGCGGCACAGAAAAGGAGGGATAACAATTCGACTTGGTCGGCTTCGCTCGCTTTCCGGTAATCGTCTGGTGTGAGATGTTCACCATTCGTCGCAGATACTTCATCCAGGCCGTCGACGATGATGACTCGCGGAGATTTGAGGAGGTTGGGCTCTTTCCTTGCCACATCGCGCAATGGCTTCAACACAAGAGTGTCCCACTGCGTTTTGAGGTGTTTGTCGAATACCGTCGGCTTGCGCTTGACAGCTGACAGAATCTCTTCGCGAAGGAGATCACAATCCTCTATCTCGGTATATTGGTGAGCGAGGGTTGCAACGAAGCACCGTTTCGTGCTCCTGTCGGAGGGCCCTGCGGATGATGAGAAAAAGAAAGTGGCAGCGAGAACACCACTTTCTTGGCAGATATCAGCGATGGTACCAGCAATGGCGGTTTTCCCCGAGCCGGCTGGACCAGTGAGCAGCAGTATCTTGCTGGGTTGCGCATCCTTGTCGCCGTCGGAAATCCAGCCTACGATTTCCTCCTGAACAGCTTTCCTTGTCTCCGGGTGGCACTTCGGCGCATCGCAGCGCTCGTAAGAGTCGTGTATCGCGCCAGGTGCGATGTGACTATACAGTTCTGCGACTTCGTTTAGATTAGCGCCCTGGAATATGCGGCTGATGCCCACCAGCATGAGGGTCCCGCGTAATTCCGAAGTCACGATGAATGCTGGTATGCGAATGGATACTGAGATGGTTGAGGTTGAAATGGTGGGCATTCTGGAGGTATGCCATTACGTTGCGGAAAACAGAGCGGTAGACAGCGGCAGTTCGGTTCAAGGGGTATGCCAGTGCTGTCGTATCTCGATCATCAAATTCGCACAGCCGACAGCCAAGCCCCTATCGCGGGTGGGCGCTTAACGGCGAATGCAGAATTGAACAGGGGTTGCCTGAGAATCGGGCGACTTTGAGGGGTCGGGGAGTTTCAATAGACCGCCTTGTCTTCTATGACACTGATTTGCTCATTTCGACTATGTATATACTGGAATTAGCACTATTGGACCACTATTCCACGCTCAACCAATTGCATCACTTCCATCCCATGAACTGGGGCCCACGACAAGCGAGAGCTTGGAGTGCATATCCTTGATAGCTAACAGCAGCTCTTCGTAGTGTTCGTCACAAGGACCCCAGCTGGGTAGGTATATGAGGGTTTGTTCGAGGGCCCGGCATTGCTTTGGAGGCTTGAAGTACCCGTCGCCGATACGAGACATGCTGAAGTTGCCCTTCTTGTCGCACGCCTCTCGTAGCAAAGCCGCCACAGTATCTCCTGGGACGTGCCAGCCGTAGGCCTTACACGAATGGAAGATGCGGCTTCGCCAATGTTTGCAGTCTGCCGTGCAGTGTACCAGAATCCCTTGACACTGATAACAAGGATCTCGCGTAAGCAGTAGGAAACAAGTTGAACAGGGCAAGCTTGAACGCACCTCGCGATGATGTAAATAATCGTAGAGTACCAGAAGGTTTCCTGGATCGACTTGGTCTGGGAACATGGTAACGGAGTTGAGGACGGCCAAGTGCATCGTCCAAAGCGCGGGGCTCCGTGGGTTGTCTTTTGTTGCCCATGCGATGTACTCTCGTAGGATTTCCGGGCGAATGAATGAGAAGATGAAATCTCTGTAGCTTCGTTCTTTGAGATAGGCGACGGTCACTCCTGCGAGGCAGCAGTATCATATCAGTTTCCGGAATGTGACGAGTGGAGGAAGTGTCACTTACTTTTGAACATGCGGTGGATAGATGGCATGAAGACCCTGCCTTCCGCATTGCGGTAAGCGAGGTGAAAAGCTTCGCCACATAGACTCGGATCTTCCAGGAAATCTTTCAGGGATGTGTGATAAAGACTGTACGGCGTCTTTGTGTCCTCCGAGGGAGGGATGCATATCAGCGACGCGAGATTCTTCAATATGTGGTCGGCCTGTCCTGAGTGGCGTTGGAGGAGTCGTTTCATGTTGAGAGCGGAGGAGTGTGAATGCGATAGGACTACAGAAATCCAAGCCACAGCCAAGATGGGCTCGGGACTCGAGTTGAGTATCATGGTGTAGAGGGCGTCCAAGGGTGCCGCTTGGTCGTTGGATGCTTCGTTGAGCCAAGTGGGGTTGAAGTCTAGCCTCAGCTGAGGAGCAATAGTCGCGGTGCTGAGAAAACGGACGGTCATTGCGGCG
Source organism: Coprinellus aureogranulatus (assembly GCA_027627275.1). NCBI lineage: Eukaryota > Fungi > Basidiomycota > Agaricomycetes > Agaricales > Psathyrellaceae > Coprinellus > Coprinellus aureogranulatus. The sequence goes on from JANDKE010001515.1 coordinate 6,759, forward strand.
AAGAGGAATCGGCCCGCAGCAGCCTTCACTAGGCCCTCCACCACACCCTGAGCCGGCCAAGGCGAGGCAAGACTGTAGCGACGGCGAATTGCAGAAAAAATTGACGTCCAAGAAGAGGCGTATATCACTGTCCGAGATATGCTTCGCATTGAGGAAGAGTTGCCTTGTGCTTTCGCCGACGGTCGTCAACAGATCTTCGTACTCTTCGTCCCAAGCACCACATTGGCGGAATAGGTTGGGTCGGGCGGAGTCGGTTGCGGACGTTGTCTTGGAGGGCTGAGGTACCACTCTCCAATACGAGGTCTATGTGCCCCTTTCTTGCTGTCGGCTGCGTCACGAATCAGAGCGGTCGCACCTGGGACGCGCCAACCATACACCTTGCATGACTGGAGGATGCGGCTTCGCCAATGTACGCAATTCGCCGTGCAGTGCACCACAAGGCCTTCACGCCAATCGCACTGGTAATATGGTATCGGTCGTGAATGGAATACAGAGGGGATTCACCAATACACACCTCTTTGTGATGGAAATAGTCGAAAAGTTCCAGCACATGGTCAGGAGCAACTTCGAAGGGAGAACGGTGGTAAGAGAAAGAAGCTATGAAATGAAGGATAGCCAGGTGCATAGTCCAAAGATCGAGGCTTCGTGGATCGTCTCTGACCGTCCAGGTGATGTAGTCACGTAAGTTGAATGATTTCATGAACTCAGAGATGAACTCTCCGTGCTGCTGGTTTGTGAGGGACATTACCGATCTTCTCCCTAAAGATAAGGATGTCACACAATGCATAATGAAGTCTCGATGCATCCACTCACTCTTGAAAACCCGTTGGATAGACGGTTTGAGGAGCTCATCGTCTGCCTGAGCATACGCTGCGTGAAACGCTTGTCCGCATCGACGTGGGTCTTCAAAAAAGTCGATCAACGACTTGTGGTACAGCCCGTAATGCGAGTTTGGGTGCTTTGGTGAGGGTACACGTATCAAAGACGTCAGGTTTTCGAGAATGTAGTCCGCTTGCCCTGAATACTCCTGAAGAAGTCGCTTGAAGAACAGCGCCGAATGCTGCGATTGACGATTGAACACAGAAATCCAACGCACGGCTTTGGTCGGCTCAGGACTCGACCCGAGGACCAGCGTGTAGAGCGCATCCAACGATGCGAAGGGCTTGACACCCTCTTCGTCGCACCGTAGCGTCTGAACGAATTCGAGCCTCACTTGAGGTGATACCGTCGCGCTTGTGAGGAAGCGTACCACAGTCGCTGCATAAATAAATTGGCCGGATGCCGCTTTCACCAAACCTTGGATAGCATCTTCAGTGGGCCAAGCTGGAGAAAGGTCGTACCTGCGTCGAATATCGGCGAAGTTTGACTCCAAGAAAAGGCGAATGTCGGCGTCTGGTAGGTACTTTTCGTCGAGGAAGAGCTCCCTTGTGATGTCCTTGGCCGTGCCTGAGAAGAAGTTGCGGATGACACGTTCAGGACGGCTAGCGATGAGAATGCGGAAAGGGCAAGACGGGTCGTTTGCAACCTGTAGTAGGAGGGAGAGGATTTCAAGCTGGTCTTCTTCGTTTGCCTGGCGTGGATTCTCGAACGTCCCCTCTCTCGAAGCGTCTGCTAAGACTTCGTCCAAACCGTCGATGATTATAATCCTGGGGGAAATAGGGAGCGGAGGCCGGGACCGCCTCCCAAGGAGTGCTAGCAAGAAGCGGACTCGCTTCCTAACAGGCTGTTGCACCTCCCGTAACGGCCTCAGAATCAGGTCTTCCAGCTGACTAGCCAACCGCTTGCTGAACAAGCTTTTATCCCGCTCCAGCGCTGCCAAAATCCTCTGTCGAAGGGGTTCGTGTCCATCTAGTTGTGCGAGCTGATACGCAAGAGTCGTCACTAGGTGTCGTTTGGAAGACCTATTTGCTGAACTGGAGAAGGACGAGAAGAAGAACGCCGCGGCGAGGAGACCGTCCTTCTTGCATATGTCCGCAATGCTTCCCGCAATTGCTGTCTTGCCAGACCCGGCTGGTCCCGTAAGCCACATGAGTTGGCTTGGCTCTGCATCCTTGTCGCCGTCGGTGATCCAGCTGACGATGTCCGCCTGGACAGCCTTCCGCGTAGCTGGATGACATTTGGGAGCGGCACAGCGCTCGGAGGAGTCGTGTAATGCACCTGGGGCGATGAGTTCGAATAGCGCTAGTAAGAAATGATACTATCAGAACAGTGCTTCCAGGCCAGTGAGGAGCTCACCTTCAAGAGGGTCATGAAAACTTCCCTGTACGACTTCTAGTTGGTCAACATGAAAGTGGTGCGCATTCTGGAAGATGTGCATGGCTCCCCGCGTCGCCGTCCAAGTGACGGTGGTGGTTCCGGTGAGGACTGCTCAGGGGTTGGGGTGGGACCAAGGTGCAATTATATCGATTTTCTCATGCGGGCGTAGGTCCATGGGAGAATCGTACACAGGCGATAGCTCCGTCGTGCATATCTTGGGCGCTAAATCTCCCACGTGGACGAGGAGGTCCCGAGTCCGTGGCAGGTGTCAATGATATGAAGCTTTTATGCGCCTGCTCCGCTCCGCTGGTCTGCCGCTGACGTGATGGGTGAGAGTGAACTGGGCGTTCTTCGAGGCTTGGGGCCGCGGAACCTGGTCGAAGAGGAACTCTTAGGTGAAGGAATGGATGTAGATAGAGAGTTAGAATAGAGGCCCGGTGATCTGAAACGGGTGTCGCGGCACAGGACTCCGACCCATTCGCAAGTTTACAGCGAGAAGGAGAACGACGAACCAGCCCCGAAAGTAGCAGCCCAATAGTCATTGGGTCCGCCTACACGGAGTTGTGGCGTAGAACCATTATCTCCCCGATCTTTTCGTGAGCTCGATATGTTTGCATAGTCTTGGGAGGTGCGCACATGCTGACCTTGGTAATCGTACGTTCAAGTCTCCAGTGACACTTCTATGGGCGCAGCTGGCGCCGTGAGCTGGCCTAGCGCATAAAAACAGTGTCTTTGCTGACTTCAGCTTCGACACCGTCAGTTTTGGGGGGACACCCTCTCGGAGTTCACTGCATTTCTGAGGTCTTTTTGCCGTAACGCTCCCAAGCAACTCCCAAGTATGTCGTCAAGAACCGGCGCATGCCCAGCGTGCATGGCCTCGTGGCGGCTATTGTTTCGTTGGGGTGAGTACGTGAGCTTGCCCGTTCCTGTGCATTGCGGTGAGATCTTCAGGGCGTATTTGGCATCGTGCGAGACCCGTCTCGTCCTCAGATAGGGGCCAATTCGCTTTCGAAAATTGCGGGCATCAATGGAAGATTAGCAAGTGTATGATTAGTACGCACTACCCAAGGTCCAGTCCTAATTGTCGTAATCGTAGAACCCCTTCCCGCTCTTCTTTCCCAAGTAACCCGCATCCACCATCCTTTCCAAAAGCACCGCGGGGCGGTACTTGCTGTCCCCTGTTCCCTCGTACAGCGTTTGCTGGATGGCAAGGCAGGTATCCAGTCCAATGAAGTCTGCGAGTTGTAGCGGACCCATAGGGTGAGCCATACCTAGCTTGAGGGTAGTGTCAATGTCGTCCCGGGTCGCGACACCCTTCTCCAGATGCATGATAGCCTCGTTGAGGAAGGGCATGAGGAGGGCGTTGGAGACGAAGCCTGGTACGTCTTTTGAGACCGTGACGGTCTTGCCGCATGCCACGGCGAAGGACCGTGACCGTTCGAGAGTGTCAGAGGAGGTTTGGAGGGCAGAGATGAGTTCGACGAGTTTCTGGGATGGCTTTCAATCCTTCGTCCGGCGAAATAGGGGCAATAGAAGTATCTCACCATTACTGGTACTGGATTAAAGAAATGCAATCCAACTACCCTCTCCGATGCCTTCTTCCCTGCCTCACTGCTAGCAGCCACGCCTTCGGGAATGACACTGCTTGCAATCTTGGTGATGCTGATACTGCTCGTATTGCTCGCCAGAATCGCCTTATCACTGCACACCCTCCCGAGCTCCGCAAATATCTTCTGCTTGAGCCCCAGATTCTCTGACACCGCTTCTACGACCATGTCCGCGTCTCTGAAACCCTGCAGAGCCTTCTCTTGGCCGATTACCTCAATGCGTTCTCTTGCTTCCTTTGCCTCCTCCGATGAAATGCGGCCCTTGCTCACGTCCTTTGCCAGGAGCTTGTCAACGAGTGAGAGACCCTTGGTGACTTGCTCCTGAGAGCGGTCGTATAGGAGTACAGGAACCTTGGCACGAAGAGCAGAGACGAGAGCAATGCCTGTGCCCATCTGGCCTGCACCAAGGACGCCTAGGCGTCGGATACCATGGGGGACGAGGTTGGCTGCCATTGCACGTCGTTGAATGTGGTGATGCGGGGTAGATGCGGGGTAGGACGCGTCGTCGTCGTTGCTATTATAAGGCACCGGGCGATGGTTGAGCCAAGCGAGGTCGCTGGGCGCGCACGGACCTCGGAGCAAGGATCAGAGCACGCCCTGACACGTGAAATCGCGATTCCGGTTTAGCGCCGAGTTTAGCGTGACGTCAGCGTGTTGAAATCATGCTCTGCTCCTGTCTCTCATCCTCAATGCCGGCGCTGACGTTGCTTCCTTCTCCAACGTTCTCTGCATCTCCAGTAGCTCTAGTCGTCGACCCACACAGCGAGCTCGAGTGACTTTAATGACATCCACGCTTCCACCGCTAATCCAGGCGCTTTCTGGGTCTGTTGGCTCAGCGAGCGCTAGTGCACTGACATACCCCCTCGATCTCATCACTACTCGCCTGCAGCTCGACTCGAGTGTCAAGGCGAAGAGAAGAGGGGGAGTTTATGGTGGCCTGAGGCTTCTACTGCGGATCGTGTATGGTAGCCGAAGCCGCAAATGGTTGAAACAATGGAAAGAAACGAAAGCAAGGGTGGAGGATGGTGAGGAAGACGAGAAAGATGGAATGGGTTGGGGGGCACTATACGATGGTCTACAAAGCGACCTTTATGCCACAATTATCTCGAAGTACGTCTCTCAGTTCCTTATACCACTTGTTTGACGTTGGCTAATGACCGTTGCAGTTTCTTCTACTTTTACTTCTACTCCTTCCTCCGCTCGCTTTCGACGCAGGGTCTAAACGCATCAATAACCCTCGCGGTGCTTCGCCGTGCATTGAAGTTACCTTCGCTCACATCTCAATCCCAACCTTCATCCAAGAAACACAAACCCACGATATGGGAAGACATTCTCCTAGGCTTCATCGCAGGCGTCGCGTCACGCGCCGTGTCCACTCCTCTCAACATCATCACCCTTCGTCTCCAAGAAGAGCGCGCAGACTCAGAAGACGATGACTCGTCTTCTGACGGCAGCCTCACTCCAAGCCCCAGCGAGTCCGACTCAGACGGCGCCATCAGCCCTTTACGAGCATCTAATCCACCACTCGAGAGCGTAGGTCTACCCACCGGCCTCTCAACACACTCGTCACATGCGGCGGGCGAGCGGAAAGGGGACATGGGCATTCTCGATGTCGCACGCCTAATCTACGCTGAACGTGGGCTCAAAGGCTTCTGGAAAGGCTTCACCACATCCGCCCTCCTCTCCATCAATCCCTCCATTACACTCGCAGTGTTCCAGCTCTTCCGCCAAGTCATCGTATACTCTCGGAGACGGCGCAACCCACTGAACAAGAACACCAATTTGACGCCGTTGCAGGCGTTCTTTGTAGGGGCGATTGCGAATAGTATCGCGAGTACGATCTTGTACCCGTTGATCTTAGCGAAGAAGCGCCTTCAGTCGAGTTCACCACAGTCGAGAGCGACGCTTGTTGGCGTTCTTCGAGAAGCGTATTTGGGTGCATACAACCCCCATTCACCCGACCCATCTTCCGACGCACCGTTCCCCGGCCCTTCCGCCTCTACGAATACGCCAGATTCTACCGCCGACCATCCACCGACTCTGCCTCACAGACCGAGTTACAAACGCGCAAGGAGCAGCCGAAGGAGTCCGAGGGACCTGGACGGGAAGATGGAGGGCTTGGAGGGACTGTACCAGGGTTGGCAGATGCAGATCCTGAAAGGTTTCTTGAACCAGGGCGTTACGTTCCTTGTGAAGGGGGAGGATCGAGCAAGCGGTAGTGAACGCGTATCTCGCACGAATGCAGAAGGCGAAGGTTTAGAGTTAAGACGGTCTATCACCCTGTACGCAGTGTAAGCAACGGAAACTCTGAAATCTCCGTCTTTTCCTCAATTAAGCGCCCGGAATTGTGGGAACTTACTGCGGCCGCTAAGCCAAACATGGGTGACACTAGACCGAACGACCAGCCTCATTCCATCCTCATGTCACCACAGCCCTTTCACACGAAGTTCACGAACCGTCACCAGCATAGACACACCGAATATGACGGCACACCAAGTGAATGTGGGCCAGCTCAACATCGCGAATAGTAGTCACGGTGATGTTCTTTCTGGTAAACCTCGCGATGGTGAGCGACACTCTGCACTGCCGAAACACGAGGCTGACAGTCAGTCCCAACGCACCAGTTTTGTACCGTCACTCCGCCCCCGGGGCCGGGCCCGGCGCTCTGCACGACTCCTCTGAACGCTGTGACGCGCCGAACAGGCATTCCTGGAACTGGCTCTCCAGGGACCTCGACGGCATCAGCCTTCGTCTCGTCCTCCGTGCTGATCGGTTCCACTTCCTCGGTCGGTGCAGCAATGGTAGCAACAGGATCAGCCTGTACATGCGCCGCGACCTCCTCGACTACAGCTGGAATCGTGTCCACAACAACGTCATCTTCAATCACAGGGACGGACACTTGTTCGACTGGAATCGTCCGCTCGACAATCTCCTCAGGCTCAGACGGGGACTGGACATCTACGGGAACCTCCTTGACCGCGTCCTCTACCGCGGCGTGCACTTCTTCCGATTGCTCCTCCTGCCCTCGCTCCAAAGGCTCCTCAGCCTCTGAGGACTTCGGCTCCTCAATGTGGCCATTAGTAGCCGTTTCGACATCGGCGGTCTGAGGGGGCTCCTCAGAATCTTCGACGATTGCAGCCACCGGAACCACCACAACCTCCTGGGGATCGACGGGCTTCGCCTCAGCTGCCTCAGCCTCAGCCGCCTTGTCATCCAACACGACAACCACGGCTTCGTCCTTCGTGACTTCGGGCGGTACCTGGCTGTCCAATGCGGGTATGCCGTTCTCCACGGTCTTCTCTCCCTCCTCCTTGCGCTCTTCCTCTTTGTCTTCCTCAGCGCCAGCTCCCGCAACAGCTGCCACGGCGGCTACGGCAGCAATAGGAACGGCAGCGACTACAGCAG
>JANDKE010001516.1:0-14024 GCA_027627275.1 Coprinellus aureogranulatus
AGGCAGGTAGCGGGGGACCCGGGAAGTCTCGGGGTCCGAGTCCGAGGGATGAGGATGACGAGGTGGGTAGTCACGAGGGAAGGCAAAGGGAGAGTGGAAACAGCGACGGGAGGAGTCTCAGTGGTGGATATTGATATACGCAGGCAGGGGAAATCGGCCAGAGAACGGAGTCTCAGTTACGATGCCCGCTGAACGTTGAGGAACAGCCGATGGGTGTGTCTACTCGAATGACGTAGCCCGACACGTTACCAAAGATTCGACCTCTGGCGAATGTCGGTCAGGTCGACACGAAGAAGGGAGGAGCGCAATCGAATATGGTGATGCAAGGGATGGTGTGGGTCGCAACGGCAGAAGGTAAGCATTGCATCGTGGAGTCGGCAGTGGGTACGCGTTGGAGGAAGGGAACTGGAGGCGGCAGTGCGAGTCTTGCGCGTTGAGGGTGACGCGTGCAGTCGATGGAGGGGGAAGGAGGGGAAAGCTAGAGGCGAGGGGAGTGGCGTTGACAAAGGAAAGAGCGAATTGTCCGAGAGCGTACTGTATAAGCCAGGAAGCCTAGTCTAAATGTTCCAGCATAAAATCTAATCGGTTTCGACGCGTTTTTCTCGTCGTCTTGGACCGTCTATCGTCATTCGAGGTCTTGAAGGTAGGGAGCGGGAGCCAAGGAGAGGCGGAGTCAGCGGCGTCGGGGATCAAATTTCCAATCTGATGCCCGACTTGAGGGCGGGTCCCATTCCGGCGCTTCGTCCTCTTTCGTCATCGCCGCCATCTCAAGCCAACCTCTTCGCCTCCACGGCCCATATCGCTCACCAGGCAGGGGATTGCGGGCCCAGAGAACACACGGGGAGTACGACGACCGACGCCGACGGAACGCCTAGCCACCTCGGTCGACTGTGATGTGCTGGTGCGTGGGCGTTCCTCTATTGCTTTTCCCCTCCTACCTTCGTCATCCCTTCGCCGATGTACTCTTTGGAATCACCTCCTTCTCCCGCCTTCTTGTCTCCCTGTGCTCTCACGTTCTCGCACCATCCCAGACCTCGATTGACTGAACCCCAAACAGGACTCCAATCCAACACGAGCGCTAGGTTCATAACACGTCCCAAAGGATGTTGAAACGCACGCCTTAGAGTTGAGGGTAGATTTGTACCCTTGGTACGTACTATATCCCTCCTTACTCCGTTCCCATCCCATTCATTCCCCTCTTCCCCCCTTCCCCTCCTCTCTTTATTGAGCACACCTTTCTCTTGTAATCGCTCGTAACGCTGACAGTTCTACCTCCCTCCGCAGAGCANGCCNNNNCTGNCGAACCCAGTCCCNCCAGCTCCCTTCCCCNAGCNNNCNNCTGCGGAAATCCAGGACCTTTACCGACACANGTCTCCCCCCCAGCCAAGACCTNTCTCCNAGNTNCTGCGAAAGATCNCCNTTACCGTGACAANCCTCTCNANCTACCATNCCCCNACCTGNTCTCTGTACCAACCACCCAGCGANGAGCANCAGNATCACGGNCCANCGACCAACTTGNCTCAGNAGCNTNGAGGCNTCGAGGGAGGCCACTNCANTCCATCCTCGCGTCTGANACGCTCGACNGACAGCAANGCTNATANNCGGTGGAAGGGAATTGAGGAGAGCCTGGCGAGNGCGACCGAGGATGGNCTNAGAGCCAAGGGTACCAGTNCGTNTNCCTACTTNGACGTCTCCCCGCCTATTCCTGAATGCNAGGTCTATGTAGGAACGAACNATGAGGCGCTCTTACACGCCTCCTCGAATNCGANCGGCTACAGTTCNACNTTCNCCTACCGTTGTCCGCCNTNCAATGTGAGTATCTTTNCGTTNNTCNTTTTCCCCGCTNNCGTTTNGTNTGANNCCATGGNNTCTNNNAGAGCTNTTCNCNACTTCGCTTCGACTTCCCGTCGAATTCGTCGTTCGCTGGCATTTCATTTTNCCNCCACCTTGNTCNCGTTATGCNCCATCCTTTCCTTAACAATTGCTTNGCGCTTGGCATGGACGCNTNCTAANNCTTTCCCCATTCACAGGCNTCGTTCACCCTCTGAATCGTCAAACCCAGCACAGAATCTTCGCCTAGTGTTCGCCCACCGCCTTGTCATAGATATCTCCCCTTGTCGGGGCAAACACCGAGTTTCCTATCATGAATTCTCGACATAGCCTGTTGCATCACGACCTATCCATCGTCTCCAGTGCCCTCCACCAACGAGGACGTCCAAGCCAGTATCGCTTCTCTCCCCACGGGACGCTATCCATCGCCATCCTCATCATTGACGGATACAAGGAGCGATTGGCCATGCCAAACCTGTGGATCACCCGTTCCTTCTGGGTGGGATACGCTGTATAGTCGCAACGCTGTTCGATGGGTGGGGGAGAAAATGGCCAGAGCTTTCGACATCCCTGCCGCGAGCATCCACTCCTGCGTCGGCGATCCGATGGGAGAAGATGGCGGATCCAACAAGAGGCGGTTTTACGGTTACGTCGTACGATGGGTGGCGGCCTTCTCTCTCCAGGAGCAGGAGATGAGCGGTAGCTCGATACCGTCCTCCCATACGTCGGTACCCCTTACCCAGGTTATTATCGAGGTTCATTTCGTGGCGAATGCTCTGTTTGGGCTTGCGTGCTCGCTTTTAAACGTCTTATTCTTTTCTTCCTTCGGTACTAGGGACTACTCGGGCTTACGTGCCATGCACGGATCTCACTGCTTCTCGTTCTTTCCGTCTTATATCTTTTTGCTTAGTTTACACCTCCCTCGAATCCAACCTTCTTCGCTTGAACCCGGACTACTCCCTTTTGACCGCGCCTACCTAGCTTATTCGCGTATGGTTCTTCCCCCCTTTTTCCCTTTTCCCAGCTTTTACAGACTGTTCCACTTCTCATCCCCCAAATCCCTGCACATTCACGTCTTTTCTTCTGCCTACTTTGGGCGGGGATCGCTTTCCTCACAAATCTCTTCACTCAGCCTCGCCATACTGTTAAACCTTTCATCCCGTGGAAGCGTGCATCAGTGTTCACCGTTCCAAAGCTGGCCTCTACCCGTACTACGAGTTCGCTCGTCCGAATCCTGCGTGGATCGTACGGACAATCCAGATCGACGAACGCTACGCCAGCGCTTCTGTACACTGGAAGCGTCGTACCACGCTTATCCACCCTCTCGACCTCGAGCTTTCGCGGCCGACAGGAATGACAAACTCGACGTTACATCTGCTGTCTGCACCGCTCCATAGCGTCCTTCCTCCTTGGGGTTCACCAAAGACAATTCTCCACGAAATTGCAATGAGATCGTCGTAGGAGGAGCTAACCTATCTTCGTATGGGCATCCAACGCACTCCTCTCAGCAACCTGGGGGGACTCGAAGAAGGCAGAAGCACACCTTGGAGGGATGCTTGTCGATTCTCCACTTATTGGCGACTCTGGAAGAAGGGAATGCCATTTCTTCGAAGGGCATCCTCAAAAGATATGGCTTCTCGTAGAATCGTCTGGGCAGTCGTAATCCGCTCCGCCAAGCAGGCAGCATATCGGCATTCCCTCCTTCACGATATATTCGCCTTCACTCCGCCACAAGAGCGGTTTCAAAATTTCAGATGGGAGACGGATGTCGGTGTTGACGATCGGAAGGAGGGTTCGACGAAGATCTGTTCGGCAGCCATTCCTTTCCTCCAATCGTCCAGGTGCGATCGCATCGGCATCTCGTCTTTCATCCCAGCAAAAGCTTCATCGGCATTAAATGTTGGGCGCCACATTGAATCCCTTGTCAACACTACGGGTCAGCTCGCTCAGGTCTACGAAGGTCGGGCGGACGATCGATGGTGATTACAGCGCCAGGCCACTGCTTTCGCGCGATGAGGGCGCCATACAGCCCGTATCGCCATCCCCCCAGTGTCACAGAGGCGCGATTGGAACAGACATGGGGTATGTCACTCATTCGCCTTTCCATCATCGACATTCACCGCTACCCCATCGGACCCTCCCATTGGCAACAACACCTTGGACGCGACGTTCCAGTGGCCCCTGAGAAAGCCAACTGGGTGGGTCGCTTAGGAGGACTTGGGGAAGCTGGAGTGGAGCTGCGGGCGGGTAATGCGGCATCTCGCCGGAAATGACGCCAAGGAGCCAAGTTACAATGGGCCGGAGTGATGGATCTAGAAGAGAAGAGACGATGGCGGGGTGCAACGCCGTTGGAGAAGAGCGGGAAGAGAGGCATCAGATGTGGACCTCAGCGAGGGTGCATTCACCCAGATGTACCACTTTGAACTGCCTTCTTGAAGGTTTGGTGGTCGGGGAGTGCAGAACTGGTTCGAAGAGGGTTGGTGCTCTGCTGAGTGTGTGCCAAAGAAAACAACGGCTGGATCGGAGTATAGCGTCGCTGTCAAGGGATAAACGAGTGGAAATACTGAGGCTTAGGAGACATTCTGCGATTTGCATTGGGAGCGGGGGGTGTCCGGAGAGTTGAGGGAGGGGAGCAGGAAGGGATAGGTCGAGCGAGGGATGCAGAAAGACAAGGAATCCACGGCGTACTGTAGAGGCGAAGACCCATCATTAGTCCGTGAAATGAAACACTGTGGTACTTCTCAGTTCATGTCTCTGTAGCCCATCTGGGCTGCTCTGCGCCGTCACCGGAGGCCTTGAAGAGAGAGGGTGCGGGAGAAACAGAGCAGATGAAGGCGGCGTCGGGGATCAAATTGATGCCCGAATCGAGGATGAGTTCTTCAGGGCTTCGTCCTCTTTCGTCATCCCCACCATCTCAGCTCGAACTCGTCGTTTCAACGGCCATACCGTTTGCCAGAGAGAATCAGGGGCCAAGATTGCCTACTCTCCGGAACCCGAAAATAGGCGAATGGCGCCTCTGTAACTCGCACGCGGCTCAATCAACCGCGATGTATATGGTACGTGTCCTTCCGTTTCTTCACCGCCTTCCCTTCATGGCTTGGGGATACGCACCCGTTCCCGCAAGATACTCTTCGGTTTGAGGAGCGAAATCCCTTCCCCCTCATCTCTCTCACTGCCTTTTGATTGCCTTTCGTTGGTTCTCCCTCCAACTCGCCATTCCTCACCTAATGGAACACAATCCTCTGCAGGACCCTCTCTGACCCGGCGCATTGCCTATAAAGCGCGCCATTGCATCGCTGAAGGGGCTCTGAGACGCGTTCTATAGGATAGTAAGAGGACTCCTGGCCTTGGTACGTACTATCTCTCGCTTTACTTGTTTCCCTTCCCTCCTCTCTCCCCTTCCCTTTCGCTCTTGCTTCTACGCTCTTGCTTCTATCAAGGATACCTTGTTCTCAGCTTCCAGACCGCTCCTTGGCGGCCCTGTTTCTCATAATGCTGACACCTCCACCCTCTCCGCAGATCGAGACGTGATTATCAGAGACATCGCTCCCATTGCCCCACACCTTCCGCAAGCAGCTGCGTCAACGCCAAGCTCTCTACCCGGACAGACCATCACCCCAAAGCTCGGGCTTCCTAGGTCCTCTCTCCAACGACGACCCATACAACCCTCTCGAGCCATCACCTCCCTGCTTCGAGCTGCTCCCCGTATCCCTCCTACAGGCGAGCCGCACTCTTCACCGCTATAAACACAGACCAGTATCATCGGTCGAATTGACCCGGGTCCTCGGCGATTTCTGAGATGGAGACTGGAGATTATACGAAGCTTCCGACCTCTCGCCTCACCTTGTTCCTTTGCCTTCCTCCCCTTCCCCTGGGGTGATGTGCGGGGAAATGGAGGCTGTGTGTTCGACAGCAATGCCTTGCTCTGCAGAAGGGGGGAGGGGCCATCAGCTTTACGAGCGATTGAGAAACACTGCAATATATCCTGGAAGTTGAGAAAGGCATCCTTGATAGGAGAAAGGGCGTAGCAGCCACGTCAAGTCAAGGCTTTCACCGTCACAGATCATCATCCCAAGCTGGTCAGACCCCGCCCCATTCCTCGAACGGGGACCCGTCTCAAATCGCTATCCCCCTGAAGTGTCCACCAGATCACCCCCACCAATGTGCCGCACTCGTTGCGGCAACAAACGCACGCACTGTAGCGATCTCTGGGGCGGAACCGGACATGAATGGGACTGCCGAGCAGGTAGCGCTTCCTTCTCTTACCCAGGGCGAGGGAGTGAGACTCTAGCTCCCATGGAAGGGTTCAGTCCATAGGTGCATTCGCTACCCTATATAACTTCCATGTTCTCTCCGAAATGCTCCTTAGTTGCTTTCTTGTCGATCCAGTGATGCTCACGAACACCCGCTCGCCCAAGTCGACGTCACCAAAAGAACAGACCCCCCGCTTAGCGCAGCTCCCCGGGGTCAAAGCATAATCCTCCTGAATCCCTCAGCTTCCCGCTCCCCTCTCAGGTTCGGCGCTTTCAATAAGCGTCTGGCACCACGATCGCTTAATCTACCCCCAACAAAGCCCAGCCACGTCCCTTCAAGGCGCCTTACGCTAGACCCCGTCCCATGCATGGCCAGAGCGTGCAAGGTTCGTCTTGGTCCGCGGGACAATCGTTCTGACGCGAACAGAGGGAACATTGAGAAGATTGGCTGATCTTTGGGCAAGAGAGGGACGAGAGGGACGGCGGAGGATTAGGTAGGGGAGGGGGGTACTGGTGCTGTTCTCGATGAGTGTGGACGAGGTGAGCGGCGGGAGATGTGTTTACCTGCGTTCTGGTAGATGAGCCGGCACTGCAATTCATCCCATCGAATGCATTCAGAGGTGGCACTAGCAAGGGCTACTGGCGACCGATACCGCGGAGTGTAGGGATCGCCGCAGGATGCTCCGACTACTGGAGATGGCGAACGAGGTGGGCTTGGGGTTAAGGAGCGCGAGGAGTCAATGCTCGTTGTCCACCAATGGGGAGTCCATCGAGCGGCTGGGTGTTAGTTCAATGGCCATCAACATGTCGAGTGCATCGAAGCGGTGTTTCATGGTCGTCCCATATTCGATTCCCTAGTGGCTTATACCTTTATTAGGGTTTGACCATCTTTGTACATGGGGATTATCGTTCTGTAGTCTATGTACGGCTCCTGTCTGCCTACTGCGACCCGGTATGAATCAACGTACCTCGATTTACTATGCATAGGATTGGCGTAGGAGAGAATCTGCCCCTAGGAGGGAACATCGGTAGGGGAACCCATTAAGCATAGACCGATCCAGGTATGACTTCTCAAAGGGGTGGTATATAAGCTGCAACCGATGTTCTAAGGGAGCCAACACTAAATACAACGGGAATAGGCTCGATGGTTCTTCTACCCGGTCTCCCCTGCTATGATTCTGAACCTAGTGGCAGCCGGTCCATCCTCAGGCTATCTCGTGACACCATGTGAACGAAGGAGCTTCAGAACCTCTGAATGGTCCATTCTTAATGCCATCCGGAACGCAGTTTTACCGCTATAGTCTGCAGTTAAAGCACAGAAATTGATCAGTCTTGTTCAATGTTACGATGACGAGGAAGGTGGACGTACCCTGGATAGAAGCGTCTACTCCACGTTCGAGCAGAAGCTTGACACAGTCTACATGCCCATTGAAGCATGCTTCGTGGAGATCAGTCCGTAAAGCCATGTCTAGAAAGACCAAGCCGACATTAGCACAAAGGCCCATTCAAAGGATTTTGGGGGATTGAAAGTGACGTACTTCGTGCGTTTATGTTCGCTCCAGCATCCAGGAGGACCTGAGCGCACTTAGCGTGCCCAAGTCTGCATGCATTGTGGAGAGGCGTCCCCTGAGATCCATCTAGAATCGTGCAACAACCCTCAGCGCCTTGGACGACGAAGCACTCCGAGGTCACTCACCCTGAATGTCTGGGTTTGCTCTGTACTTGAGGAGGAGCGATACCACATTTTCTCTCCCAATCAGACATGCCCAATGAAGGCAGGTGTTATTGTATTGGCCACCTGAATGAACGAAGCTCAGTGCAGATCCTTCAAGTCGGACATATTTGTGAGTTACCTTGTGCGTTGGGGTCTGCACCTTTCTCCAGCATAAGCTCCAAGACGTCGATTGGTGCATCTTTGTCAAACGCTGCTCGCAGTGCCGGTTCAGGGCTCTCCCCTGAAACGGACGGTTTGATTTAAGTAAATTTCCATATGCTTCCACATATGAGGCAGCAGAAGCGTACCGGAGCGGAATTGTTGGTTGACGTCGGCCCCTGCCTCGACTAAAGAGCGAACGAGGTCCCATTGATCCTCCAGGATGGCTAATTCTAGCGCAGTCTTGCCATCTGTGTAAGGGGACCGTCGTTGTTGCGTATATGTGAGGATGGGAAGTGGGCGAGTTGCTTAGGGCTCACCTGCAGCCTTCACATTGACGTCTGTGCCATAGTGGACACACCCAGAGATAGCACCCCATTCTTTGGCCGTAATCGCCTGAACCAAGACCTCGTTCAAATCCACACCATTCATCACCAGCAGGGACATAAGGTGATGCTGGTCCTGTCGAGAAAGCGCTACGTCGAGAGCGTCCCGTCCTTGTGGGGGATATGGTCAATTCTCAAAGCCAAAGTATATACCACCGACACGACGGGATGGAGCGGTACTTACCAATTGCCTGCATATCAATTTTTGCACCATAGTACACACATTGAGATATATAGTGAAATTTCTTGCTGGTAATGGCTTTGGTCAATACTCTGTCCAGGTTGACACCCTTCTTTACCAGGACAGCAATAAGTTGGTGCTGGTCCTGTCGGGAAAACGCAACATCGAGAGCCGTCCTTCCATCTGGTGAAGGTGGTCAAACTCTGTGCATGTTTCACAGGTACAGTGGGATTCAGCGGTGCTTACCGGCTGCTTGAACATGTATATCTCCACCATACTCAACACATCCAGAGATGCTCTCCGAGTCGTTTGTGCTGATGGCCTCAATCAACGCTTTGTTCAAGTCCACGCCCTTCGATATCAGAAGATGAATGAGTTGCTCTTGACCGGTTTGAGAGAATGCTACACCGAGGGCTGTCCGGCGTTCTGGTAGGTGGTGTTGAGGCTCGTAGGCAAGGCACAAAATTCAAGTGATGCTCACCATCTCCCTTGGTGTTTATATCTGCGCCGGCAGTGACCAAACGAAAGATCTGTTCGCAATCCTTTGCGTCAATAGCCTTGGCGAGTGCTTGGTCTAAGTTCATGCCCTTTGTCAATAGGAGGGAGAAAAGGTCATCCCGGTCATCTTGGAGAAGCGCTACATTGACAGCGGTCAGACCTCCTAGAGAATTTCATTAGGACTTGCAAGCGAGCAATGAATCCATCTGGTGCTCACCAGCTCCCTCAGTGTTGAGATCTGCACCGGCTTTGACCAAGACAGAGATCTGATGACAATTCTTTGCGTTGATGGCCTTGATGAGTCCTTTATCTAGGTCCACACCTCTCGCCACCAAGAGAGAGATAAGATGATCCTGGTCATCTCGAAGAAGCGCTACATCGAGAGCCGTGCAACCGTCTTGTGGGTGGCGTCAGGACTTGCGAGAGGAGCAATGGTACCAAGAAGCACTTACCAGGTGCCTCAGTGTTGATGTCTGCACCAGCACGGGCCAATAGACCAATACGTCTGGGGTCCTTGGCCTTCACGGCCTTGATGAGGGCCTGATCCAAGCGACCACCCTTGGTTGCTAGGAGAGAGATAAGATCTTCCAGATCGCCTTCAATAAGCGCCACATCGAGAGCTGTTTGACCCTCTAAGTGTGTGTTGATAGGGATCTCAAAAGAGGCAATGTGATCAGGTGGTCCTCACCAGCTCCTTGGACATTGACATCAGCACCGTAAGTCGCACACCGAGAGATGTATTCCACATTCTTCTCGTCGATCGCCTTGATCAGCACCGCGTTCAAATCCAGGCCTTTTTCTGATAGGAGACTGATAAACTGATGTTGGCCCTCTCGAGAGAATCCTACATCGAGGGCTGTTTGGCCTCCTGAGCTGATGTCAACACCTTTCCGCGTAGTCGCTCTTGCGCTCAAACGAGATGTGCTTACCGGCACTCTTTACGTTGACATCTGCCCCAGCCTTGATACACAAAGAGATATACTCGGAGTCCTTCGCGCAAATGGCTTCGGCCAAGATTGTGTTATTGTCCATGCCCTTGTCTATCAAGAGAGAAACAAGCTCAGCCTGGCCCGTTTGTGAACACGCAATTTCGAGAACTGTCCGGCCCTCTGAGGATGATGTCACTACCTTCCTACATGATCGCCCTTGGAATGAGATTGAGCGGTGCTTACCGTCTGTTCGTACGTCGATGCACGCCCCGGCCTCTACACACAGAGAGATATATTCGGAGTTCTTCACGTGAATGGCCTCGGTCAGCATCGTGTCTGGGTCCACACCTCTGTCAATCAAGAGAGAAAGAAGTTGGCGCTGGCCTGTTTGAGAACACGCAACGGAGAGAGCTGTCCGGCCTTCTGAGTTTGACATCAGCTCCACTCTGCCAGAAAAAGGAGAGAAAGGATATTGAGAAATGCTTACCATCCCCTTGGACATTGACGTCTGCGCCAGCGCCCACCCACCGAGAGATGGCATCGAGATTCTTCTCACCAACAGCCGTTTTTAGGGCGTCGTTCAACTTTGTCTGCATTTCTTGACGCCTTCGGAACAGTGCCTCTACTAGATCCCTGAGCGGCATAAAGATGAGAAGTAAGGCAAGGATTTGGCCGAATCCCCACTGCGACTCTTCCTCGGTCTGAAGGTGGCCGTTCCGTTGAAGGGTGAGCTCGATGTCGGCAATGAAAACGATGTTGACTGCCAGAAGGAACAGTAATCCGACATAAACCGGGAGCACTTGGCGGATAGTTGCGCTCAGTGCAACCTCACTTGGCGGCGGCAGTTGTTGCGGGCTTGAGGAGACGTTAGATGTTGTGGCTTCAGGTTGGATGTCTTGTATATTCGTTGACACTGGAGTATTGCGGTTGGCATATTCAGGGAGTAATGATGGCTGCCTGAGACGCTGTGAATGGTACCAGCAGTGGAAAGCGAGGAATAGCGCCATGGGGAGGACGAGGTTGAGGCCGGGGATAAGGATAAGGGAGTAAATGGTGAGGGAGACGATACGGAAGGCCAACGATCCAAACCGTATGTGAGCACCAACGACAGCGAGGTCCGCAACCTGGGTAACACAGCCTGCAGATTCAGAGGCTCCGAAGGACTGCGGAGCGCTCCATAGCCATATCCCAAGCGCAGCCATGAGCGTAAGGTGGAGCGAGCCGAGGAGGAGAGCAATTCGCTTGAAGAGCACCTTTGCTCCTCCTGGTATTGCAACATAACTTAGCTCTGATATCGAGATGCACAATATTAATTGCTTACCAGGCCCTTCATTGCGCTTTGACTGTTTCTTCGAGCCACCATGTTTGAATGGCCACCATCCACGCAGTCCTATGTGGAACTCGTCCGTCAGGTTCCAGACGTCACACCGGGCACGCTGTCCTCACCGTCATGAAGGTAGAATATGGTCTTGAACTGAGTCTTGATGTGCTTGACCCAATCCTTGTAGTGCCTGATGCCGGCTTCCCCTTGACTTCTGTACTGAACATAGAGAAGAAAGTAGATGAAGGCGTTGGTGTTGTTCATCCACGAGAGGCTGAGGATGATGCTGCCGTGATAGTTAGTCAGTCCGCGAGCGAGGGCTTGAAAGATGCACGAAATAAGGATGGCGAAAGCCAAGACGAGGTTGGTGGTTGAGTGAGCTTCGGCGGAATCCATTTCGTAGTTGGTGACCTTGCCATCCCAGAGCGCCCAAAGGGCAGGAATGAAGCAGAGGAGATTCTGGATGTAAATCGCTATGCGGACTCCAATCCCAGAGACATCAGGATTGGAAGGAATCAAACAGGACATGACGGGAGCCATGTCGAAGGGTGGGGAGCAAAGGAAGGGGAGTGTGCTAATAAGTATCGTTCGACGTGCCTACACCATGCGAGAGCATCGTGCATTCCATGAAATTCCCCGTGGCTCAAAGCGAAGTCAGGAGAGGGGTGTTACTGCGCCATGTTAATATCACGGAACTTCAGGTACCCCACCCATAGTGTCACGGTGTTAGGTTTGTGCTGAGCCATAGGATAGACTCGAAATCCCTAGTGCATCGGCGTTCAGTCACCTACGGTGCAGCTGAGTTAGACAGAAATCGAGAGATTGGGGAATATACAAAGAGAAATGGGCAGCCAGGCGACGAAGTACGCGCGGCTGCTGAAATGAAACCCATGCCGGAGTGCGGAATGTTACGAGGCGAAACGATCATGGCAGGCAAGCACTCACTGCCCTCGCATTTTTACTCACCAACGAGTCCCCCTGCTTCACTGGGTGACGTTCAGCTCACGATATGCGCCGTTGGTCTCAGCCCCAACTCCCAAAACACATTTGATTCGAAATCCTTGAACCCCGGGTGGTTCACTGGGGAAAGTGGAAAGTATAAAAGGTCATGGCGTAATTTCGGAGTGACAGAAGCGGCTGAGAGGCCTGCTGCGAAGTCAGGCTTTGGACGGGAGAGATCGGTGACGAAGGGAATGCACTCTGGTCCAGCATAGCCAGGTGGGAGCCACAAAGATGAGAGACAAGAAACGCGACTTGTATCCTCGGCCAGTCAATTACGTTAGGAGATTGCGACCGGCCCATATATCGTTGAGGTTATGGGTTGCTGAGCTATAGTTACTAGAAAATATAACGAGCAGCAAGGACCATCGATGAAACGATATGCACACCTCTGGGTTCGCGCTGGGCGAGAGGCCTACTCCAAGTCCAGAAGCACGAGCTCCTTGGGCCCCTGCTATCCACTGCACTCTAATCTTGCGTCCAGCAAAGCCTCAGGTGCTCGCGTTCCTGGGCAGAGAGGCGCTCAACATCTCTCGGCGTGTTTTTAATGATACCTTGCATTTCATGCGCTTTCGAGCTCGCACCGTTTTGCCGAACCCAGGGTGAAACAGCGGTGTGGATAGTGTACACCCGTCTGGAGGAGTTCAGGAATGCGAGGTTCTCCTATGGATCGAACGAAAGGAAGAATCAAATTAGCGACGGGCGTTCCGTATTTGTGGGCTCGNCTGCACCATACCTCGTTTTTCCNTGTTTCATTCAGGAACATACACAGATTCNGCCCNATNTCNCGAGGCCCACGAAAACAGCTAACACAGATCCTTCCAAACCAACTCAAGTCGAGGGCGGAAAGCCCGTGTTTTCATCACGCAACCTGTCAGGTTTTGTCNACTCGGCTCCTCCGCNTTATAATGTTNCNCTCCCCCTTGTGCTCCCACCAGNCCANTAGCCAGGNGNTCTTCGCNTNCTGGTTCGCTCTGTGTAGCTCATGGCAGACGGCGGGGCCACCACNGTGCNGATAGCGGACATCCTCGCTTTCNCCAACCCATTTTTGATGGTTTTGGTCATCNGGCCCNCGGGCGCTTGACGAAAAGCCTGCAGGACTCCATGGGCTTTTGTACCCCGCGTACCCTCCTACAGCGCAGCGTTTCGGCAGGAGAATAGAAATCTGAAACAAACGCGAAGGCGCAGACCCACCCGAGAATCTCCCAGAGATCTGGCTTCCCAACCCAACCCAAAGTCTTCCATGTCCTCGTTGCATTCTCCCACCTCATCGCAACCCGCACTTCCAAGCTCCCAAACAACGGAGGGGATAGAGCACTTCTACAAGAGGTGCGTGTCTTCAAGACATGCGAACGATTCAAGTATTCGTGCCAGAGGGAAGACGTCGATGCTTTCATGTTCGATCGGGCGTCCGACGCCTCCTTGGAGCCGGATTTTCGGTTCGCGCCCTCCCACCAGGTAGGAATTGGGGTGATTTCCACAGTGAGTTGTTGTTAGAGAGGCATCGCTATCGGTTGAGCATAGAAGGGACGCAAAGTATGCGTTCATCGTCGTTGGAAGGATGGGGTAGTGGACACCGAATTCTATTCCAGCATTGTCTAAGGCGCAGCCTATAGGCTCCGTCGTCGGAGGCACGCCAGCTGTACGAGGGATGAGGACAATGGGTGAGATCGAAGAGCAAGAAGTGGACGATGGGAGGAAGAAGGCCGCATGGAACCAGGTCGGCCTCATTGCGGATCGCCGACTTGAGGCGG
>JANDKE010001517.1:0-14012 GCA_027627275.1 Coprinellus aureogranulatus
AAGTCGGCGCCGCGCTCGCTATCGCGGGTAGCGTCGAAGCCGACTCAGAATTTATGAGCTGAAGGCCTGACACACAGGCTTCATGCTTCAAGCATAGTGTTTGTACCTTGTAGAAGCTGATAAAATATTGAGAATGGCTCTAGGAAACGACAAAGTTCCGGATATCGCACAGTATACGGGCCTCAAGGCTAAGTTCAACAAGGTTACATTCTACCGCTCGTCATCGACTGGAAATTTGCGCGTGTGGTAAAGACGGGACTAGTATGTTTGGTAAGTAGTAGAGCTGAAGAAAGACAGCACAAAGCGTTTGGGTGTCACCAGGGCCCGTCGCCATCCGTAATTCCATCCCAGGTGACCTTCGTGCTCGGACTGGCCGCTTTAATCCGCTCATAATCTTCCTCAAAGATGTAATTGCAGCACTCGATTTCCAACACCCTGATAGGAAAGCCTGCTTCTTCCCGCCAACGAATACCTTCTATGAGCCCGTCAATACTACTCCGAGTCGCAGTGTTGCGTTCTTTGAAGTCCACACAGAGGAATATCTCGGATAGCGCCGGGAAGTAGTATAGAGATTGCGAGGCCCCTTCATTTGGTCGAAGTTTCAAGGCGTCGACAAATCCTGTAATCGAGTCTCCCTCCTCGATGGAAATAGACTCAACGTTGGGCAGTAGGCTACCCAAGGCGGTCCAATCGGTTTGGGTAGCGAACATGCCACTGTCGCTGTAGGCAATCTGGAACTCGGTGAGGGGTGATAAGTCGAACGACGCGGAGAACGCGGTCGCTAAATGTTGGAATGACTGGGCACCGATATCGAACCGCAATTTCACCTGGGCTCGTATGAATCCCAAGAAGAAGTCGTTTGAATAAATGCCGAAGGACACGAGCGTCCTGGAAGGATTTGTATTGGCGAGATTCTCCAGAAATCGACTGATTGACAGGCTGTCTTGCACCCTTTCCGACATGTCTATGGAGATTGCTGTAGACTCAGGGATGCGGATGCAGGCTACGAAGGCATCAATTGAATCAAGTGAGTCCTTGAGCTTCAGGTCCTCCAATGCTGGAAGGAGAAGATAGCTTGCTGAGCCAAAGCAGAAGGCAGGGGAATGATCGCTCAATAGCGGAAGGATGTGGTGAAGAGAGAGACGCCGGAGATTGGCCATTCGTGACAGAGCGCCCATGAAGTCGGTCATGGTGGGGCGGTCCCTTCCTGATATCGGCGCTCGCAGTAGGAGGGACGTCAGCGCTGTGGAGGCAAAAGGCAGCGCTTTCCAAATAGAAGCTGGGCATTCCTCAAGGTCGAGATGTTGAAGAGAAGGGGCGTGTCCACCGAAAAGGCTTTGCCAAGGGATCCGTAACGCCAAAGGCCGTGGACGGGGGAGCCCAAGAAGGCCTCCAGAGGCAGCAAACAAACGCAGTTGTTCTAGATGGGGTAATGGCCTATCCAGGATTGACACTATGGAGGACGCACAGGTGTCGGCCTCTGGGCCGCTACCATTGGTGCAGAGGTCCACCATACGCAACCGTTCCGGCTGAGACAACACCCGGTTGAACACCGCTTCAAAGCCTTCTGGAGCGTCCTCCTTGGAGCGGTGTTCGAGGCTTAAAAGTGCGCCCTTGGACCGCTGGAGCATGATTTCTGCGAATGCTGTATGACGAAAGGATATATGCGACCAGAGGGCCGGGAAAGCGATGGCAGTATTCCTCCACTGGCGGCAGACGTGTGTTACGACTATCCATCGCAATGACCGTGACCGCCGGCGGGAGCTGTGGAGCAGTCGAACTAGATCGAAGATGTTGCATAGGATCTCGGGGGGAAGGAGGACCGCGGGAGACATCGAGTCGCGACCATCTATCGTCGTCGATACGTCTTGCAGCAAATCTGTGGTCAATGCTTCCCCGAGGCTTGAAGAATGGACGGCTCCGGGAAGTCCGTCAATGGCCAAGGAGTGGAGACTCGGGTCGTCGTTGGACAGAGTATGGGAGCGCTTCGCACTGGAGAAGTCCTGTCAGTAAGCCGTATGGCGGTGCAGCTAGTCGACCATACCTCATCCTATACCACGACTGGTGGGGGTCAAGAAGCAAGGTGCATCGTGGTATCAAGGGGTGCTTAAGTAGTCGCCCAAAATGATCACGTGTAAGGACAATGGCGGGATCTCAGGGCCACTGGCGGCTTGGACCCACCCGGTGACCCACGTCAAAGCCACCATGAAATGTCTGGCAGACTCGTCTTATCGAGTGTCCCATGTCAAACCACGAGGCGCCGGAGAGCCCAACCAGGACTCGGGGTCGTTCCTGCTGGTGCAGCCCTGTCAGTAGGCTCAACGACTTTTGAGTAGTTAGCCAGTCTCCTGCATCCCGTTCTATAGCGTGGTGGGTGGTCGATGTGGTTAAGTGGCAAAATGCTGTTCAACCGGCAATCAATTTCCCCTGAAAGCGCGAGATGGTCTACCCTAAAGTAATCACATGCGAGAACTCCGCCAACTTCAAGTTGAACTTGAACGTTGAGCACCGTTGAAACCGACCACGTCGTCGCCTCCAAGAAACGCTAGGCGAAATGTTGATTGAAGTACTCGGAAAAGACGCAGTTTGGGATTTTATGCAGTAGATCTATACAAGCCGAAGTAAGCTAAACAAGGTTCATTCGAGCAGTTCACATCGCTCATCGACTAGAAAATTGCGTGCGTGGTATGTTTAGTAAGTCAGTAGAACACGACTTCGAGAGCATAGAGCGCAGGGCTATCACCAGTACCCACCGCCATCCGTTATACCATCCCAGATGAGCTCCAGGCTCGGAGCAGCGGTTCTAATCCGCTCGCAATCCTCCTCGAAAATGTACTTGCAGCACTCGATTTCCAACACCTTGATAGGAAATCCTGCTTCTTCCCGCCATCGAATACCTTCTATGAGCCCGTCAATACTACTCCGAGTCGCAGTGTTGCGTTCTTCGAAGTCCACGCAGAGGGATATCTCGGATAGCGCCGGGAAGTAGTATAGAGATTGCGAGGCCCCTTCATTTGGTCGAAGTTTCAAGGCGTCGACAAATCCTGTAATCGAGTCTCCCTCCTCGATGGAAATAGACTCAACGTTGGGCAGTAGGCTACCCAAGGCGGTCCAATCGGTTTGTGTAGCGAACATGCTGTCGCTATACACAACTTCGAACTCGGTGAGGGGTGACAAGTCAAACGATGTGGAGAACGCCGTCGCTAAATGTTGGAATGACTGGGCACCGATATGGAATTCCAATTTCACCTGGGATCGTACGAATCCCAAGACGAAGTCGCTTGAATAAATGCCGAAGGACACAAGCGTCCTGGAACGATTTGTATTGGCGAGATTATCCAGAAATCGATGGATGGACGGGCTGTCTTGCACCCCTTCCGACATGTATATGGAGATTGCTGTAGACTCAGGGACGCGGATGCAGGCTACGAGTGCATCGATTGATTCGAATGAGTCCCTGAGATTCAAGTCCTCCAAGGCTGGAAGGAGGAGATAGCTTGCTGAGACAGAGCGGAAGGTAGAGAAATGGTCGCTCAGTAGGGGAAGGATGTGGTGAAGAGAGAGACGCCGGAGATTGGCCATTCGTGACAGAGCGCCCATAAAGTCGGCCATGGCGGGGCGGTCCCTTCCTGACATTGGCGCGAACAATTCTAGGGATGTTAGCGCCATGGAGGCAAAAGGCAGTGATTTCCAAATAGAAGCTGGGCACTCCTCAAGCTTGAGGTGTTGAAGAGAAGGAGCGTGTCCACCGAAAAGATTTTGCCAAGGGACGCGCAATGCCGAAGGTCGTCCATGGGGGAGCCCAAGAAGGTTTCCAGAGGAAGCCACCAAACACAGCTGTTCGAGGTGGGGCAAGGGCCTATCCAGGATCGATACTATGGAGGACGCACAGGCGTTGGCCTGTGGACCGTTGCTTATGAGGCAGAGGTCCACCATACGCAACCGTTCCGGCTGAGACAACACCCGGTTGAACACCGCTTCAAAGCCGTCTGGAGCATCCTCCACGGAGCGGTGTTCGACGCATAAAAGTGCGCCTTTAGACCGTTGGAGCATGGTTTCTGCAAGTACTGTATGGCGAAAGGATATGTGCGACCAGAAGGCTGGGAAATCTATGGCAACGTTCCTCCACTGGCGACAAACGTGGGTTACGACTATCCATCGCAATGAACGCCGGAGAGAATAATCAGGGTCCTCTTTGTGGAGCAGTCGAACTAGATTGAAGATGTTGCACAGGATTTCGGGAGGAAGGAGGATCGCGGGAGGCATAGCATTGCGACCATCTATCGGCGCCGTCGGTACGTCTCGCCGCAGATCCATGGTCGATATTATCCCGAGGCTTGCAGAACCGACGGCTCCGGGGAGTCTGTCAATCGCTGGGGGGCGGATACTCGAGTCGTCGTTGGACATAGTATGGGAGCGCTTCGCACTAGAAAAATCGCGTCAGCGAACCGTAGGCTTTATAGCGCTCAGTTTGTCGTCCGTACCTCATTGTAAACCGTCGTGCGGGTGCTGCACCGCGGTGGTGGTGGTGGTGGTGGTGGTGGGGGAACAAGGTGCGCTGCGGTAATCAGGGGGCGCTTATATAGTTGACCTAAACGGACCACGTGCAGGGACAATAGAACAATGGCGACCACTGCGAACCACTCAACGTCACAGTTTGGACCCGTCCGGTGACCCACCGTCAAAGCCANCATGAATCTTCGGTCGCATCGAGTCCGAGTCAAAGCGCATCCCTGGAGCCCCCTAGTAGAGATAATTCCTAGCGATGCAAGTCCGTCAACGAGTCATGGCACTTATGACGATCTCCCGTACCATGCTCAATACCGTAGGTGGGTGCTGCAAGCTTGGTGGGCCATGGTCGTGGTCTTGAGGAAGGAAGGAAAAGGGGCAGAGAATGCGCTATAACCTCTGAAATTCTGCTACGGCCTGTTTCAGGAATTCCACGCATCTGTGGAGGTCTTCAAACATCTCGTCCAACATCTTGTCTTCCCATTCGGTCATTCGTCGAAGCCGCCATTTGAACGGCCAAGCCAATACAGCGCGGACCCTTCGGAACTTGGGTCGAGGCATCGTTCAGGAGCACCTTGAATGCCAAATCGAGTCAAATATCTATGGCCCTGGACTGATATTCCATACCTCTTTCCAAGCTATGGTCGATGCGGTCAAGAACCAAGATGCTGTTGAACCGGCAATCAGGGGACCGAAATCGCGAGATGACCTACCCTAAAGTGATCACATGCAAGAACAATGGAGTCCGCCATCGCCATCAACGACGTCGAGCACCGTTGAATACGACCACGACGTCGCCACCATGAAACGCCGGACAAACAAGTCTCATAGAGTACCCAACGTCAAACTACGCCCTGGAGAGCCCCAACCTTCTTCAAGCGTCGCCATTATCGACTCTGCATGGCCAGAGGACAGCCAGTTTCGCAGCGACGACACGACTTTCAGGGATAATTGTCCAAGACCGTTCAGGAATGTGATTGTTTGTGCAACGGGTATTGCGGATAAGGTGCGCGATAGTCAACTGTAAGGTGCTTTTGTAGGAGCTGAGGTTTGGGCAGCCAGCAATATTCAAGAAGGCCATAGAGCTTGGCGCGGAGCCGACCAACGCGTTCACGGACAGGGTTACCCATTTACTAGCTGTGACCCATGGAGGGCCTAAATACAAGGTGAGAAGCCTTACCACCTCACTAAAGCGCTACCAACCGGGCTATAGTGTGCACTAGACCACGGCATTCCCATTGTACAACCCTCTTGGATAACGGAGAACTATGATATCTGGCTGCATGGAGACGACGTAGAGACTGATCTAGAGAAGGTGCGTAGTATTNNTATGCTTCTNAGATGCCTCTGACACTTCTATAGAGCATAGAACGCCACCGNNTACCCATATTCTCCAACATCGTNGTATGCGTNTCCGGNATCCCAGANCTCGAGCGGCGGGCNGACATNCGTCGAATAGTCGAGAANCAAGGCGGTCAATACGTCAAAGCNATCGAACGNCCCGTGCGNGTAACACACCTACTCTGCTCTGGCGACGAAGAAACNGAGAAGATGCGGTATGCAGAGAAGTTCACTAGTCGTGGGGAGGCNCAGATACACATGGTCTGGGAGGATTGGTTCTGGGACTCGCTGAAGGTGAANGGTCGGTTGGATGAGGCGCGCTATAATGTNAAGAACCCCAAGCCACCGCCGGTCGTCCTTCGCAATACACAACCTAACGTGCCCGACTCTACTTCCTCGTCGCGTGCGAATAGCATCAACGTACCAGCGACCGGCTCCCTGTCCAGAGGATCTAGACGAGGAGGCTGCTTGCGTGAAGGTCGTACCTGATATCACCCTCAAGGTGTGGACAGGGCTGTTGGAGCGGAGAGGATACGAGGTAGCAAACGGGGAGGTCATTCGGAGTCCCTCGAAGTCCCAGAATCGACGACGGTCGGCGACACCACCACTGGCTAGACGGAGAGCAAAGCACTCGGGCGTCATCTCTGCCGTGCGTAGCGACAACACGTTCCAAGCAGTGGAGAAAGACGCTGGATCCTCCAAACCGTTGCCGTTCAAGCGCACTGCGACTTCAAGTTCCACATCGTCAAGGCAGAGCCGGGCTGCGAGCTCTGAACAGGAAGCTGGGCCGTCAAAGTCCGCTTCACCTCCCCTGCCTAAGATATTCGCTGGTATGCGTATCTCCCTCCTCGGGGACGCCTACGCACCAGCGGTTGTTGCCGCTATCCAGCAGAGCGGCGGAGAGGTCGTCACAGGCGAGGATGCAGACGTATATATCGTGAGGCTGTCAAGGTACGCCCCTGTCTCTCCTATTTGCGCTACTTTTGGCTAACACATTTCGCAGCGGAACGCAATTATACCTCTCGGAAGAGGACGAGGATGTTCGGAGCAAGTACAGAACCGAATGCTGGCTTGAACAGTGTATCCATGAGGAGAGGGTTGTACCAGTGGACGACCATGTCTCCTTCAGACCGTTGGCAATCAGAACTCCTGTTCCTGGTACGTTCAGTGACATGGCAATTGTAATACCTCAAGTTGAATCTCTTCCAGGTGCCAATGCGATCCATATTGGGCTTTCTGGCTTGGAGCAGTCCGAATCTTGCTTCACCAGACGCCTACTCAAAGCTTTCGGTAAGCTGCCACCTCTTCTGCCCGATACACGCTAACCACGCATCGTCGTAGGCGTCAATCTCATTCCCATGTTCTCTAAGAAGGCTACGCACCTTCTTTGCCCATCAGGCATGGGTCTCAAGTTCGACAAAGCCCAAGAGTGGGGCATCCCTGTTGTTACGAACGAATTGGACTAAGCTGCGAATAAGTCAGAGAACAAGGCGACCATTCCTTTCCGGGAGACGGCGTTGAACACAGNTAGGCGTCCGACCTCCAAGGGACCCGATGTGAAAGGGAAAGGGCGTGCTGTCGACATTGGTCAGGTCGGGAAGCCTGGTTCGCCTAAAGGGAAGGAAAAGACGCGCGAGGGGTCGTTAGACGACCAAATGGACGTTGACAACCGGATGAACGATATCACAAACAGTGGGTCTTCTCCCTCCATTCTACTGTACTGCGGCTCAATTCGTTAGATGTAGAACCTGAGCCTCAAGCACCCGCATCAAAATCGCTTGGAAAGTCAGGTGGAAACTTGGAACGACAGGCTACTACCATTATATCCCCACAACAGGAATCTGCAGGAGCGTTTGGGTTCGGCCAGCCGACGGAAATCCTGGGCAGTAACACGTATTCGTATGGCGGGTCTTCGATGTACCCCGCTCACCCCTCCTCCGTTCGACCCTTGAGTCAAGGGTCACCCGTGATCAAGTACGGGATCATCTCCAAATCACAGTTGAGCATGGCTTCAGAGCAGGACGAGGACCCAGAGCCACCACGTCGCTCTCTACGAGGGAGCAAATCGCGGAAACTCACACAGCAGTCTACGCCTTCCCGTAAAGGCACCCAAACCGCTACCTCAAGCCAAGCACCGTCCGAACACAACGATGACAACAAACTTGCTGATTACCGCGAGCAGCGCATCCCTTCATCCGAATCACCATCACCGATGAAGCCACCTCCACTTCAACGCAATTCGTCTATATCACCCGCGAAGCTGGACCCTGGTGCAGCGAAAGCGCTGCATGAGAGTATAGCGTCGTTGTTGGGGAAGAGGCACTCGCCGGAAGACGACGAGCTTCCGAACGCTGAGACCGTAGAAGAGAATTCTCCTGCGACTAAGAAGGGTGCTGGGACTTCGGGTGCGAAGAGGGCGAAGAGGCCATTACGTGCAAAGGTGCGCTAGAAGGTTTCGTTCTCTTCGCAGTGGAGCCTCTGACACAATTCCCTCACTAGACTACCACACGGAGCCGAGCAAAAGGACGGAAGTCACCCTCACCCCAACGCGCCAACGCCCGGGTGGACGGTGCAGTCTCTCTAAGCGCTTTCGACCCATACGGCGCTGCGAAGGCCGATGAGGAGAGCCAGCGTCTGGACGACGTCAGTGCACGTGTGGTATTCGAAGATCCCGCACAGAAGGAGGAGAGGAGGCGGTTGATGAGCTTGCTTAAGACGAATTCGAAGGGATCGATGAGTGATGCTGCGGAGTCGATCGATACGGCGTTCTCGGTGAGCAGTATCAGTGCGAGTGGGAGGGTGACGAGGAGGAGCGTGCGGTTGTCGGGGAACTAGGATGCGTTTATGCATGGCATTCTAATTTCTCGGCCTAGCACCCTTGGTGTTCTGGGTGAATCTTGATTTATGGAGATGGGACTAGCTAGTCTGCATATGTAAACCTATCTTGTATTTTCTTTGAAACCTCAGGGGAGGTGTATCCGTATACCCATACTTATCACCCAATGCATCATTAGATTTAGACGAAACCCCGTGTCTGGAGGTTGTAACTGGGGGAAGCAGGTGCGTCATTGGTCCTTAGTGTCAAGACTGATAAACGAGAAGTCATATGTGAACGACATGCTGGCCAAAAGCGAGCAGGAACCAGCATGGCCGCCACTCACGACGGAACAGGCGAGCTCCGCAGCACGGCTCTCCGTCTCCTTTCCGAGCGCCGTATTCAGTCATACCGCGTTATCTCGACTCGGGGTAGTCCTCGCAGAAGTCCAGGCGCACTTGACCGGAACTTCGCCAGCCCTTACTCTGGTGTTTCAAGGATAAGTCATCCGAATGCAGCCTGGTTCATCTTCTTTGGTTCTCCCGAGCATCGACAGGGTCCTGAAGGGTCCTTCGAACTTATGAATAGCCAACGACCGGGAGGAAAGCCGAGGCTAGGACGCACGTATGCCTTGCTTCCTCGCGAGAAGTCTAGGGGCTAATATTGTCCCAAGAAAAGTGACGTCGTATGGCAAACTGTCCTCCTAAGGTCGATCTGCGATCGTTTTGCGCTACAGTATCCTGGAAGCCGGCTCGACGGCCAGGGCATCATCATCCGAAAGAGCTCAATATCCTGCGCAACTGCGCACCGTGGCAGACGTCTCAGGCTCGGCGGAGGCGATAGCCAAAGGGTGTATGATGGAAGGATCGATCGCGGGGTGTAGCAAGTATGGTGTCGAATTCCCGAGCCCGTGTAAGGACAACGACCACTCGGCTTTATCCCAGTCAATCTTCAACCCGGGGACGAACTCCATAACCTCGCCATAATCCTCTTCTTAGAAGTGAGAGCTCTCTTCGATCTCCAGCTCTAACGAGGGCCAGATGGACTGACGCTGAAACAGACACTGCCTAGAGAGGTCCATTTCCGATCCCTTGTAAAGGTCTCCATCGTTCAAGTCGTCCGAGTTGAAACAAACACTGGGCAAGATGATGCGCTTCAAGAGTGGAAGCTGGTGACGATCTTGTTGCAACATTATCACTGACTGTCCTTTTAGAGGGCCGCAGGCAAGCGATCCAGTGAAAAATGAGGAAATACGGGGCAATGTATTGTCTGAGAAGAAAACGGTGTTGTATGTAAACCCGAATTGGAGCTTCATACAAGCAAAACCAAGCCTGACACTGGAAGCCTGCTTGATTTGATGCCATATGCCGCCTCTGGATCTCGTCTGAAAGCCACGGAATCATAATTCACACACCCCGAACCTGTTTGCATACCATCGCCTACTGACACTTGTTTGACTGTAGTATGATGAAGGAATAGCCAGAGTAGGGACTAACCACACACAAAAGCTAGGGCTTTATTGTTCTGAGCGGCGGACATAGCTCGGAGGTTTATGCCGGTGGCGCGATGCAAGTACTAGTGGGATCACACCAGATCATAAAGTTCGTCCCAAGTAGTCGCCTCGGTGAAACGATCCCAGACAATCTCAAAGCCAGGAATGGCCGCTTGTATTCGCGAGTAGTGATCCTCCGTGAACGCGGCGCATTTCTCTATCTCCAGTTTGTTGACAGAGCGCACGCCTTGCCGCCACCGAAGACCCTCGATCAGATCGTCCACGAGAATGCTTGCCATTGAGTCTGCAGGATCTACCGGTTCCTCTGGGTCAAAGTTAACCCTTCCCAGGGTTATTTTAGACAGTGCAGGGAAATGGTGAAAGGAGTCATTGTCCGCCGGCTTGATCAGCAGTATTTCGGCGAAGCCGTCGATCCTGCTGAAGTCGAAGGTGATGTGCTCCAGTCTCGGCAAGCGGCTAACTACAGATGTCCAATCTGCTCCAAACATCACAGTGTCCCAGATTAAGAGCTGGGAGATCGTTGATAGGTCGAACTGTTCATGGTATGCCTCCACAAACTGTCGCAGGGTGATGTCCGGATCGCATTTGAAAGATAGCTCCACCTCGGTTTCTTCGGAAGAGAAGGTGAATGACGGTCCGCTGTTAGGCCTCTCGTGAATTTCAAAGCCGACAAGTTCCCCTTGCCCCACCATTTGACAAGATTCTCCCACAGCGCCCAAAATGACCTGGAGCTCATGCGTATCCCGTACGGCTCTGTGCGTAAATGATATGCGGAGGATGCCTAGCTGAGGAAGGTTCAAAAGCGAAAGAAAGCTCCGTACTGAGCCGACATCGTCCGACAAAATCAGCACGGATAGCGCAGGAAGTGTGAGCCGACCCGGGCGAGGTTGAAGAGGAGCTGGACCGTCAGTGAAGTCCTTGGGGAGGTTGTTGGCAAGAGTCATTATCCTGATACTGCTTGACATTTGAATCAAAGCAGTGGAAAAGTCGTAAAGAGAGGGACGCGGACAGTCAGCAGGTGAGCTTAGATCCAGGTCGCTCAAGCATCTGGAACCAAAAGGCACAGTCCTCCAGATATGATTTGGGCATTCGTTGAGCTTGAGTTTCTTCAGGAGGGGAGCGAGACCGCCAAGAAATTCAACTGGATAACCTTTAATGGCATCGCCATAGCTATTCAAAACGAGAGTTTCGAGGTTGGGCGTGGTGGTTTCGAGACGTGAGAGAATAGACGAAAAGGTGATTGGGCTCGTCCTAGAAACATGAAGTTCCACTGTGCGTAGCCGCTCTGCCTGGGAAAGAGCCTTGAGAAAAACTGCTTGCAGTCCATTAGACGTGTTTTCGGCGCAGGAGAACTCGATGTCGATGGGTCCGTCCCGTGTCCGTTGCAACATCATATCCGTGAGAGCTGGATGGAAAAACGAGACCTTGGACCAAAGAACAGGGCAGTTGAGAGCAACATCTCTCCAGCGGCGACATACGTGCGTCACGCGAAGCCAATGTAGCCACCTCACCGAAGGTACGTGCCATCTTGCTTCCTGCTCTAGCGTCCAGTACACGATTTCAAAAAATGTCGCCGAGAATTTCTGGAGGGAGGAGAACGGCAGGAGAAAGGTTATCTTGATTGGGTTTGAGTTCCGTAACATCTTCTTCCAGCTCGGCGGTCCGCTGCGTGACCATCTCGCGTAGGGCGGGTAAGTTTGCGGTAGGCTCACTGCCTTCGGGCAGCCCATGCACCACGAGACCCGCATTTCGAAACGCCGTTCTCCCAGGGCGATACGAAGAGAACACGGAGTCTAGGCAAGGCGTAAAAGATCAGGAGGTTTCCAATAGACAGACGTCTTGCCTCGTTATCAGGGCACTCGTCGTGGTGATGGTACAAGAAAGAGCTGTTTCGGCGGTTGCCGATCAAAGCCATGGAGTTTGAACGTAGCCTTCGGTCCGGTGGGTTGTAGATCCGACTCTCGCGAGCGGCTCAGAATATTATTTAACGGCGAATTCTCCCAGTTACCCGTAGATACTATAGGGGTTTAGAAGATGTGCCCTTACCAGCCCAGAGTAGACGCCCAAAAATCATGCAGAAGAGCTATAGTTAGAATATCCAGCGAGGAGAAGCCCAAGAGTGGCAGTTTACCTGTACAGCACTGCGATATCAGTTGCAGACCATTGAAGCTACACAAGGGCAAGCGCCTGTTAGATCCCTTGAGAGTCGCCTCATCCCAATCTCTTCTTGAGTCTGTCCCAATCGTTTTCTAAACCCGGAACGCGGTCGCCGTCGAAGAAACGCTGTCAATCTTCGATATATCTACCTCTGTTCGGGGATGCTCTCTCTGGGGTCTCTGGTAGTTTGGAAAACAGTCGACAACGTCACCCGTCCAGCGATTGGCTAACCTCATGGTTGAGAGGCTGGAAAATCAGGAGATGCGCTTGAAACCGATGAGAGCAAGTTGGATCTGAATCTAAAGGCTGTCCTCGTTGTCCCTCATGGTGTATGAGGTTTTGGGAACGAATCCCCAGTTGAGACTGTCAGCATTCGGTGCGATCGTATTATCTTCATGCTGGATCTTTCGTAGACTCGCAGGACACCTACAGGCGCCATAGAAGGCGGCATAACGGAGATCTATGCCTTCCAATTTCACCCACATTCCGCCGCCTGCGGGTAGGTAAATCCGATCTTATGAAAATACTATCACGAGCATCATAAACAAGCTGGTCGAAGTCTCGAGTTACCGTATTTCCTAACCCTCCACGTCCGTGCTGAAAGGGCCGAAATTTACGCGATTGCTGTAAATTCCCATGGGCGAGTATAGGAACACGATTAACAAAGGGCGACGAACTTTCGGAAATGAAACTTAGCCGTGGCAGGAACTGCCAGGACAGTTGGCGCGGCCACAACGGAGGTCGAAGATCAGTTGGTGTACTTGTGTACAACTTGTGGGTCCCCTAGAAGCGCTGTGGTGTGAAGACGTCGGCCTTTAGGTAGAGTTTTTGGGATAATAGTGGGCGTAGATGGAAGCACTAAAGCGCCCCGAGCAGAGCCTTGATATTTTTGAAGGGGCTCCTTGGTATGGAGTGAGGATTCAAGCGTCTGGAGACTGTGTAGCGGCGTAATGAAGCCTTGGACCCTGAAATTGCCATTACGTTTACGAAGCGCCGGCTGAAGGCCCTGACACCGATGTGAAGAGAATCCCCGACCTACAAGGGTGGGGCCTGCCAATCTCGCGGAGTTATTAGAGCCCTTAATTCATCAAATGTGGACCCACAGCGGGGGAGCTTGGAAGTTCAGGTTGGAACGAAAGAATGAACGAGCGCGAGAAGGAAAAGAAATCGTAATTCTGTGCATGAGGGTGAGACGTCGTGACCTAATAATACAGGATTGAGTGCGGATTGAGGAACATCAATGCGATAATATCTACCCTCGTATACCAAGTATGCTTTAAGTAAGTAGGGAAAGGAAAGAGAAAGAAACAGTGGTGTAGATGGCGTTACTATACAGAAGAAGCGTGCAGGTCAAACATGAGGAACGTTATGAAATGAAAGCAAGAAAGCGTAGAAAGACCGACGGCAGGTATATAAAACAGAGCGAAGATTGGAGAAAAGATCGGGAAGCATGTAAAATGGGGTCGCAGTCGACGATCGGAAGCGAATGACGAGATGTTGCAGGAAAGAGAACCTTCAGCGGGTCTCACGTCGTCCAACACCATGACCGCTATCGTAGGACGAGCCAGAGTAAGCGGACCCCTCAGGAGAGGAAGCATAGTATTGGTCGCCCATGTTGGGTGAGCCAGGGTTCATGCCAGCGGAAGGCGAACCGCCGTAGCGACTGCCCTCGAGCCT
>JANDKE010001518.1:0-14006 GCA_027627275.1 Coprinellus aureogranulatus
ACTCCCACGGTCTTACCCCTGACTACAACTGCAACCGCCATCATCGTCCGAGTTCCCTGCGCAGCTCTCTCCTTTCCTCCTCGTCCTCCTCATCCTTTACTGCATTATCGTTTGGCGCTCAGCCGGATAACCAAGGGTATCAGATCTCGATAAGGAAGAAGGACTAGGACACCAACATGGACCACGGCGACCACGGAGGACACGGCGGTATGCCTTCACCCGTCGTTCCAGTGTGTAAGCTTCATATGCTGTGGTAAGTCTTTCCTCTCTACCCTCCTACATCCCACTACCCATTCCCTGCCTCTCCGTTTCTCCATCGTCCTCAACTCTCAACGTTAAATAATTCAATCCACGCTGATACAGGAACACCCAAATCGAAAACACCTGCATAGTCTTCCGCTCATGGCACATCTCCACCCGGTTCACCTTCTTCCTCTCCTGCCTCATCATTATCGCCCTCTGCGTCTTCCACGAGTGGGTCCGTGTTGCGCAGCGGAAGGTCGATTATCGCATCGCTTTGTCTTTGAAGCAACAAGGCGCGAGAGGGGGTAGTGCGACCCCGAATGGAGGGAGGAGGAGCCCGAGTCCAGTTGGGAGGGGAGGGAGGGAGGAAGAGGAGAGCGGGTTGTTGAGCGGACGGAGGGTTCTGGGGCGAAGTTGGCTGGGTACGCTTCTGCTCCTCTCTTCAATCCATCTGCGTACCCACTAACCAACCCCCCACCTCTCTCTCTTTAGGACTCCCGTCCCACCCCGCACCCGCATCCTCCGCGCAACCCTCTACGCCCTCTCCGTCTTCATCTCCTTCTTCCTCATGCTCGTCTTCATGACCTACAACGCCTACCTCATCGCGTCCGTCGTTATCGGCGCTGCTCTCGGTCATTACGTGTTTGGAGGGACGATTGATGTGGATTCGATCCTTGGGGGAGGGGGAGGGGATGATAAGGGGATGGCGTGTCATTGAGGGTGAGGGGTTGGGGTGCCGGTGACATTGAGGAGGTGGAGTGAAGGGGATGAACGAGAAGAGGGAGGAGAAGAGGCGATGAACTACGCATGACTTTCAATGCTTTGTATTACTACCTGCTTATCTATTGCGTATACCACCGTATACCCTACCCTTGTTTCGATAATATCTGCTGCTGGCTTTCTTGACCTCGAATCCAGAAACGAGAATGAGATAAAAACGCATTCGCACTTGGGAACACTACAAATACAGCGACACATGCCTGGCTCTGGATCGGAACCTTCCATCTCGTTCAATTTACGACCTCTTCATCTCCACGTCCTCCTCTTCCTTCTTCGTCAGCCCCTCGCTTAGGAGGAGCGCGTCGATCTCATGTGGGCGGTAGATCTTGGCTTTAGGCTGTTTCGTCTCGGGGTCGAGCGTCAGGACGGCGAATTCCACTGTTACACATGAGTTCGTTCGTCAGTTTGAGAGCAAGGATGGAAGAAGCAAAAGAGGAACGAAACACGCACACTTCTCACTCCCCAAACTCGTACTATCCATAGTCTTACTCATCGTCCTCAACACCAACCCAACCGCCTCCTTCACCCCCAACCCATCTTTATACTCCTGCTTCAACAAACTCTGCGCCGTCCCCGAATTCGCTCCGATACACGTCGCCTTCCACCCACTATAATTCCCACTCGGGTCTGAATGGTACAATTGAAAACCGTAATGCGCGTCGTATCCCGCATAGAGGAGGGAAACACCGAATGGGCGGAGACCGCCGTATTGGGTGTACCCTTGTTTGAGGTCGCACAGGCGTTGCGCGAGGAGCTCGACGGGGATGTCTTCGTTGTAGGTGAGGAGGTGGAGGTGCTTGGGTGTTCGATCGAATCGTCTTGGCGAAGTCCTTGACAAGCTGTTTGAGTCCATGAACCTTCATCGAGGTACCCATGATGATAAGCAGGTCTGGTTTCTTGTTGACGTCGGCCATCTGGATAGTGCCGATGTCCTCTCCCAATGGATGGGGTTCGTCGTACAAGACAATAGCCGGTCGTAAGGAACCGACACGAATCGCTCTCGCTGAGCGTGCAACACGCGCTTCCGCTGTGACCCGGGTTAGCCACCGCTCCACTCGGGGAGGAACGGTCAGAGATAACGTACATCTTGAGAGGCATTCTGGGCAATCCGGCGCAGTTCCCTCGAGGAACGCGCTGAGGTGCTCTTCCGCACAGGGGAATTCAGCGGAGCACATGACGCAGCGAACGCGATGGATATCCCCATGCAGCTGCACATTCCGGACTTCCTTCACACGCAACTTCCCCGCGTTCTTTCCCTTGCCACTGGCTTTGGCTGCGTCACCCGACGACCCCACCAACCCAACCCGTTCCTCCAGTCCGTCTATGTTCTGGGTATATGACCGGAGGAGCTTGTTCTTGGAGTCTAGTGTCTTGATAAAATTATGTGTCGGAGAGGGCGAAGCTTCGTCTATCTTCTTCTTGAGCTCCGCAATGAAACTGTAGAAAACGGAGGTGGACGTGGTGTCTCGGAACAGCGATGCGTCGAAGAGGTCACGTCCTTTCATAACCACGTCCGGGTATCGCTCCTTGACCATATTATATAGCCCATCGGACGACCTAAAGTCCTACAGCAAAACCGGTCAGCATATAGCCACTCCTACCCCTCTAAAAATTGAACATACCGGGATGCCACACGAGCATGAAATGCCAGCACCCGTCACGACGACGATCTTCTTCTTCTTGACAACGGCGGCGGAGAGCTCGTTGAGCGCACGGCGTGTATGCACGTTGGACACTGCCTCTGCGAGGTCGAGGGTGACGGTCATGGTGGAGAGCAACAAGCGAGGGCCAACGCGAAAAGTCTCACTGTCGCACCTGCCAAATTCGGCTTCAACGATACTGTACGCGACGATCACGTGTATCGTGTCATTCTTCCCGCGCATTTGATCGTCGTAGCTAAAAATAGCGCAACGCCTTTTCACCACACGACCATGAGCGCCAAAAATCTGCCCAAAAAGAACGAGGAGTATGGTACAAAGGAATACTGGTGCGCAGAACTATTGAAATATGTTAGAAAGAGCCTAAAAGAAGCCTAGGAATCAGAGATACTCTCAGTAAGAGACTGCATCTTACAATCTGGCCTCGAACCTGACTTGCCAAGGGAGGCAGATGGCGACTTTGACTGGTTTAAGACTTACGCAGACCTCGCGCCGATAATGCACGAGCTCATCCCAGACAAATCTTCTCGGATACTCATGCTCGGATGTGGCAACTCAAGGCTCTCAGAGGATGTATGTAAGCTAGCATCTCAACGAATTGAATGTGAAATCGTGCCCATGCAAGCCTGCAGATGTGGGAGGATGGATATCATAACGTCGTGAACACGGATGTGAGTATTTTCTATATGTTCTTTGAGGCTTGTATTAACGGCGCACTAGTACTCGGACGTGCTCATCCAGCAGATGAAGGAGAGGCATGGAGAATCACGCCCGTCCATGGAGTGTTAGTGGCCGCCGTCTAGTTGCCCTCACATGAGTTAACGCAGGATCGCAGGGCACGAAATGGACGTCAGAGACCTCAAGTTTGACGACGCCTCCTTCGACATCGCAATCGACAAAGGCACCATGGACGCCATGATGACCGCCAAGGGAGACGTTTGGGTGCGCAAACTTCCTCCCTGTCTGCCTTAATCCACTCACGTCGGTGCATCCAGGACCCCCCAGAACAGGTAATAAACGACTGCAACGCCGAAGTCTCCGAAACCCTCCGCGTCCTCAAACCCGGGGGCAAATTCATCTACCTCACCTTCGGCCAACCGCACTTCCGCAAACGCTACCTCCAACGCGAAGGCACAACCCTCGAGATCAAAGCCCTCGGCGAGGCCTTCCATTACTACTTGTACATCGTGCGTAAAGAAAGCAATTGAGTGAGGAAGAAAAAGAGTGGTGGAGGGGACTATGTGTGTGTGGTACATGCAGCATGCGGATAGATCTGGAAGGGGGTGAGGGAGGGTCTAGAAAAGGAACTTGACGTTCTTGTAGAAATCAAGCATTGGGTTTTCTCCATTCTTCAAACGCGTCTTTGAAAGGTCGGCGTATGTTTCTAGGAACTCGGCGTGTGTGAAGACGTTGGATTTTCGTTCCCCAACCGGGAGCCCACTCGAGGATGCAACACCATCAAGCGGTGACCGTCGATCGTTGGGGTACGTCGAGGAGAAGAAGTCTCGGCCAAGGCTTAGGGAGCTAGTCGAGGACATCAACGGAGTCGCTCGGGAAGGGAGAGGGTCGGATGGGTTCTTGAGAGAGTTTGGCTGGGAGAGCAGATACTCGTACATATCCCGTAGCCGGGCAAAGTCCGTCGGGAAGAATATGTCGAAGTACCCTTGCTTGACGAGGAGAGTGCTGCACGGGATGGTCGTATTCCGGAACCGCGTTTGCACAACGGGCGCGTTGATCCCGGGGATGGTGTCGGGGAGTGATGAAAAATCGGAAAGGAGGAGACGGTGTCTTGGGAAGTTCGAGCGTAGTGTCCGCAGTAGGCTGAGCATTCGGGTAGGAATGTACTCCTCCGTCGAGAGGTTCGGTGCGAAAGGTAAATTCGCATACGCTTTCCGAAGGAACGGCGAAGACCGAAGCACCTTGTGAATGGGAGGTGGATGGCCAAGTCGCTCCCGAATTCCAAGCAACGAGGAGACCAATGGGTCCGTCACAGGTGTATACACCATGTCGAAGTCGCCGTCGTTGCTAATGACCACAACCCCCTGGTACGGCTGCATAGTCTTCAAGTCATACCGAATGACATCGTGCGCAAAGTTATCCACCACCTCCATCGCCAAGAAGTAACACGGTGCTGGTTCACGTTGTCTCCAATGGAATATGCTCTGGTGGTAAACCTTGGCACACGGATGGACGTTGTATAGCCGGCGCTTCTGTTGCTTCACCAAGCTGCTACTAATTTCGATGATCTTGTACTGTGTACGCTCGTACACCATTGGGTAGTACTCCTGGAGGTAGTTCAGGATGTCCATGGCGAGTGTTCCGTTGCCAGCACCGATTTCGTATATGATGAAGTCTTCATATGGGAAGTACTTGAGGAGGTATTCCGATACCAGGCATTGGGCGATAGCTTGAGCGTAGTAGGGCTAGTCACCATCAGCATTGGGGTATTTCTGAGACGAGAAGTATGTGCGCACCTTAAACAACTCCGTCGGCGTATGCCAAAGCTGCCTCCCGGGACCCTCATAACTATCCGACCCATAACCCTCATACCTCGCCGCAACCAACTCCTGAAACTCCACCGCATCGCGCAACTTCGAAAAGTCGATAGGCTGCGCGTCCGTATTAAAGATCGTTGCTTGCTTGGGGAAGTACCCATAATGCGGGTTATACAACGAATCTTCAATGAAGTCCCTCACGAGCATCTTCACCCCGACGGGTGGGGTCTTTTCGTTCTCGAGCTCATTCGCCGTGACCGTCGGTATCCTCGCCAGGTCCTCGACGGAGGTAGGGATTAGTGCACTCTTATTGTAGTTCCATCGGTCTGAAGGGTCCGCCTTTCCTTGATCCCGTCGGAGTCTTCGAGGTTCCGGGGGTGGTGGAGGAGAATTTGATGAGCGTGTGGAATAGAGGGCGACTCTGGGAAGCCTATGAAGCGCGGCGGAACGACATCGAGACGAAGAGAGCCTCGACAGGAGCATGTGCCTCAGCAACGCGGAGTGTGTGGTCGGCGTTGGACGCGCTGAGCAGAGACAAAACGGACAGCGAGCTCAACGTGGGAACGTCGGCAACTTGGAGCTTGCCGCTGTGATGGGCGCTCGCAGCGGCTCTTCAACTTGAACCACCTGAACGTCGACCTTGGCAGCCTCGGCCTCTTCGACGATTGCCAGCGCTTCAGGTCTTTGCTTGGAGGAACTTGCTGAGAGGTGCCCACCGCTTGTGCTCCCCTGACTAACATAGATAGGTTGACTGCGTCGTGGTGCCACTCTGAATCCTCCTAACCAAGTTCATGCGTCCAATCACAACCCTATTTCTTCTCCCGCTAGGTGTCCCATAGAACTCTCGCGAACTACAGCTGCGGATCCTTCGAACGACTGTCGATGACTTTTCGATATTACTCGGGAAGGCGTGCCCATGATACCCATGGGCCTCCAGCCACCGTGCACCTTCGCGCTTCCGCAGTGGATGCCGTTGTTGCATCATTTAGGAAGACCAGATTCAACGATTCCACCGCTCTGCGAGTACCGCTGCTTACTCAACTGTGACTTTGGGACAAGGACTCGGGCTTTCGGGCTTTCTCACAGCTGTCTTCCGTGTGTTTCTCGAAACGGGCTCATAGGTTGGAGATCTGCAGCATGGACTTCTGTTTCACTGGTTGCTGAAGGAGCTCTTAACTTGCACGACGTTGTCTGCGAGGGAAACTCGCCCCTTCCGCCGGCCCTTCGCATGTGGTCAGCCACATTTAGTGTTCTCCTAGTGTGCGCAGGGTCCCGTCGCCTTGCGATGATATTTTATTGAAGCCTTCGGTGGAGCATCAGGGACCGGGTTACCTTCTGACCTTTCGTTCCCTTAGGAAGCTGTGACAGAGACGACATTAAAACATATCCACAAGCCTTATCGGCACCGTGCACTTGGTCCAGATTGGCGCTCGTTCAATTTATAAAGGTTCGTCATCATATGCAACCATCTCAATTCTCAGGAGGGTCCCCTCCCTCCGTTGCCTTGCTCCGACTCGCAGCCCGTCTAGGTCAGCATGGACATCCAGAGCATATCAGAAGTCTACCGCATAAATGCGATTTACGATGTGAGTCTCACTGCGGCCTACAACATGCCGTATTGCCTGACTTAATTCCTTAGTATTTGCGAGGTATCTATAACCGCCATTACATTCATGCCATGGCTCAACTCGCGAGTGACAGTGGCATTTCCGGTAGCATATGTCAGTAGTCTCTTCGGTCAACGCTATCCATGAGCTGACTCGATTACTTTAGC
This sequence comes from Coprinellus aureogranulatus, assembly GCA_027627275.1. Lineage (NCBI taxonomy): Eukaryota > Fungi > Basidiomycota > Agaricomycetes > Agaricales > Psathyrellaceae > Coprinellus > Coprinellus aureogranulatus. Next base: position 6,951 of record JANDKE010001518.1, read on the forward strand.
TCTACCATTGTCTTGTCACAATCGATGTGGAGGTGCGTGAAGGGTAAACTGTCACTCCACGCTCAGATGATGATGGGAGGACACACCGGCCATAATCCAGGTGTTAATGATCTGGTCAAATAAATGGTCCATAGGCAAGATCATCTACCTTCTAGCTCGATACATTCCGCTGGTGCCCTTCACCGTCGGAGTCATCCGTAAGAGGTTTTTGCTATCATAAAACGTCGCCAGGTGACCTGACCTTTCTTCAGAGTCCGCACGTACTTCCGCGTTTTTCTCGCTCAAGGTGTGATTGTCGCTTTCTGCACCGAGGAGAGGGCCTGACCCTCGCTTGACCAGGCATGCATCGCGCTTGACAACACCTTGACTAGTACGCCTTCAGTTCAGCGTATCACCACATCTGTGCTCGACTATCTATCTTCCACAGTTGGACAAGCTTTGATCATAGCATCCTCCGACTGTGAGTACCGCCATGCCGTACCTGCGAAATAGCTTCTTACCACGACGCGGTTCAGTCACACTATCTTTCTGCATCTACGCTTTGCTTGGTGCAAAGAAGAGATTCCTCCTCCTGGTCGGCCCAGCATACCTTGTGAGTTATATGCCACACCCTTCCACAACTGGTGCGGATTAACCCGTTCGACAGGGTTTCTGCGTCCCCGTCTTCATCTTATTGATCTTGCAATTGGTCATTGAAGGTGAGACAGAATCTCATGGAGTGTGTTTATATCGACTGCTGACCCATTGACACCAGGTACGGGGGCAGTTCCGCCGACAGATCGGGTTCGATTGGCAGAGTTAGAGGCGCCTTGTACATGGGTCTGGCCAAATTCAGTGAAGCGCCTCAACGCGATCTCATATCTCTACCTCTCGTCAGTCATTGGTGCGTATTCTCTGTGACGTAGAATGAAGGGTAGTTTTAAAATTGACGAACACGCTTACTCCTAGTCAACACAATACTAGGGACAGCTGTCATCGTCGCTCGTTACAGACGGCAGACCAACTCCTTACTGAACTCAATCCGGCGAGATGGCGGGACGTACTTTCTCGCAGCCTGCCGTAAGCCCCCTTTCAGTTGTCTCAAACACGACCTTCAGCTGAATGGCAAACACATCGGCCAGTATTGCGGTTTATATTCACGCTATTCACCGCAATCGGTCACTCGGTGGGTGCCCTTTCCTGATTGCCTGCTCTGTTTGTAGCTCAGCAGCTAACGATGTCATTTTAGGGGAGTGTGGCCGATACACCAGACAATATATTCACTGTCCTCGGGGGCATCTTTTTGTCGTAAGCATCCCCCACTGCACTTGGCGGGAACCGCTCATTTCAATCACTAACCACTCTGATAAGCATCGACCTCGTCGTCGCTCTGGTACTATCGACGGGCATGCTACTGAATATGAGGAAGATCGATGACCCGGGCACACGAGCTATCGTGTCGAGTATCATATTTGCTTCAGCATACGACGAGCCGGCAGAGGAGGATTTCGGGAAACAGGGTCAGCTCCGGGTCTGACCATGTCGACAACTGGTGTTTTGAAGTCTGAAAATCTAATTTCCTTTGAACTACTTGCAGGGCCTGAGATTACTCTCCGACGGGGACTTGCACCGCACCAAGCGCTTTATTACAATGCTTGTCCTCACTTGCGAAAAGCCTAAATCTGAGCGTCGGATGTTCAGCTCCCGGGGACGCATTCAGACCAGGGTAGTGACCAAAATCAACGTGGCAATGCTCGTTTCAAACTGGACGTTGAAAGGCCCAGAGAAGCATTGTAATAGAGGAAAGCTGTAGAAATTTTCTGAAGCGCAATGAGCGAAATTGAAACCCGAGATATAGCGACAGGAGAGAGGTTCTCCAAGTGTCTTGCAAACAACAAGCGTGAGGAGGAAAGTGCGCCTTAGCGTGGGAATTCGGCTTCCAATGTGGCTCGCGGCATGGCCGTCACGGTACAGTTATGCTTTGCTCCCCCATGAACACCTGGCAACACCCTGGAAGTCTCCAAGGCAGATCCCTATCTCCTACACCCTAAACTCTGCGACGCTCCCGGTCGCGCACCCGCGGCCTACGTGGTCCTCGTCTTCCAGACATTCAGAGCGCTCGGAGTACCTCTTGCATTTGACCCGCACTTGGAGACCTCGTGGTAGAGATCCTTCAAGCTCGGATGAGGTTCTGATCTCAAAAGCTTGGGCGCTCGATGCTGCCGATGTTTGCACGTCTGCAGGCTGCAGCATAGACTTGTTGTTCCGACTTCCTTGGCTGGGACGCAAATTCTCCGCTAGCACGAACAGAAAGAGGGAATCTGGACAAGAAGGCCCGTTACGGTCTACTCTGTCGTGCCTTGTTGTCCGAGGCATCGTCCGCTGTCCGGAAGAGTGAAACAGGTTTGAGGTGAGGATGTGGGTCTGTAGGTGTGAGTCAGATGTGCATTGATTATATGCAGATTATATGAACATGATATGATACGGATACGCTCGAACAGCATTGACCACTTGTTGCTCGGTGCTTGCTACAGGACGATTTGTGCCCCAGTGCGAACCAGTGAACGACTCGTGCCAAATTTTTCATGACTAGGACGGCAAGCCCTCAAGATGATGATCTCTTCTTAGACCGCTCAAGACCTTCAAACAACGCCGGTCGAGTTCGCTTCCGGACACCGGTGCTCCTTGTATGTAGGAAGTGATCCATACCCGAGCCTTCGCACCCAGGGACAGAGAAACCATCGAAGCAGGGAATCCGCAGATCCAAATCGATCGACTGTGTGTGTGATGAAGTGCTATGTGTGTGCACCAGTAATGTTCCAGCTTCGAACTGTGTGTGCATTTTTTGATTCACGAGCATACCCACCTCCATTGTTTTCCCAGTAATGACCGGCGCTCTTTCCGTGTATAAAAGTAGATCCTGGGCAAGCAGCATTTAAAGACTCACGGTGTACAGTACTCGGGCTCGAACAAGATCCCTTCTGTGCTGAAATGACTGCGCAGACCGGTTTAGATGCCTACCGTGCATCTACGACTTCAGATGTGAGTTGATTGTTGCAACCGAGCTGAAGGTCACCGTATTCATCTTTTGATAGTATGCGCTAGGTACAGACCATCGATATCGAACTCAATCAATTTCTCACCTCGCGCACCACAGTTGCAACCGCAGTAGCATATGTTCGTATTCAATTCTGGCAACCCGCTTCAGTATCAAAGCCCTGATGCCCTTATGAAAGGTGTATCACTGTCTCACGACCATAGATGTGGAGGTGCGTATATGGTGCCATGACTATTTCATCTTAGATGACGACGTGAAGTGGTGCTCTTTCGGTCAATTAGGTCTCCATGATCTGGGCAAAGAAATGGACCATTGGCAAAGCAACCTATCTTGCAGTGCGGTACGTACCGCTCATACCCTTCGCGGGGGTCGTTGTCAGTGAGTCCGGTATTCACCACCCTGACGCTGGATGAAATCTGACTTCCATTTTGTAGAGTCGTCACGTACGCCCGCCTTCCTTTCCTTTGGTGTGAGTCCATCTCTTTAGGTCGTTGAAACTGAGTTATCCAGACCTTGTGGTCCACTAGACATGTGTCGGCCTCAACAATACTTTCGCCGGTACGTCTTTTTTGCGCAAGGTGATACTATTGTTGGCCCTAATCGTGTCGTACTAGTTGGAGGAGCTTTGGCCGTAGCCTGCTCGGAATGTGAGTCCCATAAACTGTCATATCTTCAGGACGGTGCACCTTCACGAAGCATTCAGTCTCGCTTTCCTTCTGCATCTACGCCTTGTTCGGCGCGAAGAGGAAGTCCCTTTGTCTAGTGGGCTTCGTTTATCTTGTAGGTCGCTGGTGCGCACCCTCTAAAACGTCCTAACCCAACCGATAGGGATTCACCGTTCCCGTTTTCGTCTTACTGGGTCTTCAAATATTGAACGAAGGTAGTCTGGAACTCGAATTTTGTATGCAAATTTTGACGCCCTTGTAAAGGTGTAGGGACAATACCTTCTTCAGACCGAGTCCGACTGGCAATGCTGGAAGGGCCTTGTCCGATTGGTTGGGCAGAATCCATGGATCGCCTGGCCACCATCACTTACCTCTATCTCGCTGGATCGGTTGGTGCGCGTCTACGGTTTCATGGAAAGTCTGGGAGTGTCTATGGACTGACGAATGACATTCCTCCAGTTAATGCGGCGCTGGGGATGATCGTCGTCGTTCGTCGTTACAGACGGCAAGCCAATTCGCTTTTGAATTCGATACGGAGAGATGGCGGCACATACTTCTTCGCCTCTTGCCGTAAGCTCATTTTATTTAGATATGACGCGGATGTGATTTGAAAAGTAGATTCATCGGACAGTCTTGCGGTTTATTTACACTCTGTTTACCGCAATTGGTAATTCGGTGAGTCCCTTTACCGCTTGGCACGCCTTTGCTATGGCCGACGAAAACTTTCAGGTAAATGCATCTGGTTCAGCAGACGACGTATTCAGCCTTTTGGGCAATGTCGTCCTATGGTAAGAGCCCCCTTGTACCGGTGTCTGCCCATAAGCTTCACTAACGATATCGTCAGCATCGACCTCGTCGCCGCTCCGATTCTTTCAACGGGCATGCTCCTCAACATGAGGAAGATCGACGATCCCGGCACCAAACCGATCATTTCGAGCCTCATGTTTGCCAGGGCGGACAACGAGCCTGAAGACTCGGAGGATGGTTCTATGCCAGAGGAAGACTCGCAAGCACTTTGATCAAAGTTCAACGTTCATGATTAAACCCATCAGACGACAGGGGAGATATCCAGGTACTTTTAGAATGGGGGCAGGTGAATAATACGGCGTTCGGGGCCAACGACGGAGAGAAACATTGTATACAAGTGAAATACGGCCCCGCACAGGGTGAGGGAAGTAAGAGAAAAAGAGACTAGAAAGCCGTTAAAATGATGTCTCTAGCAAAGGAGGAGGCATAGTGCTCACCGAGTGACAAGACAGGTACGTTGTTGATGAGAGTGGACAGTGGAGAGCCGACCGAGTGTCAGGTCGATTTGTACTTGCCACGACCATCTGAAGAGCTGTCAGCCAAACAGAAGGTGGCTGCCATTCATCGGAGCGACTCACAGAATTCTAAGCGCCAGCTCGCTATATTGTCAAGGGATACTGGTGAATGCGAAGAATGCTCGTAGAGGTTCGGCCTCTCAAGAACGATAGCCTACATCCAAGTTAGGAGAAACGGAACAACTTCAAGTCAGACGCACCTAAGCCAACGAGAATTTATCTGGAGCTCATAGAAAGTCAGCTCACATCAATTCGGAACGGGGGAGACATGCCAGTGTCCCATTGACAACCCGCCAAGCCGAAGGAGACCTCGAATCCACTGCAACTCTGAGAAAGCAAGTGAATGAAACACAGACACCACACTCCCCAAGCATCTCGTTTTATCGCACACGAAGCAACGCTGCAAACACGCCCGAGTCGGCGTGGACATCGGCAGCCGTGATGCTGGTGCTTAGGCTCAAAAGAGTCCAGACGCGTCCCTGTTCTAACAGGGCGACTTACAACTGGCCGTGCGGCATCCGGCTCCGCGATCCATCTTGTACAACCTCACCCTGTGGGTGCCTAAGGAAGCCTCCTGGGCGCATCTAGCGGCGTTTCATCCAACATAGGGTGTGCAATCACGCATCTGCCCCGCCTGTTCCACTACACCGGGCTAAACATGGCTAACCCCCGCCCCAGTAGAGACTGTTAGCTGGGGTCTCGCGTGGAGACCGGCCAGGTAACGGTGTAGGAATAGATGCTCGAGATGATGGGGGTGGGATTATGTGCTCGTACCTCTGCCACCCTGGTGCCGTGGAACGAGTTCGCCTCCTCGGCCGCCCCTCCAAGGAGCCACATCATCATGGATGGATGGTAGTAAAGGCGGGACTGTAGGGAGTAGTTAGACGATCCGCCAAACCTAGTACTCGCACAGGGCCACATACCAGACTGTCCTCACGCCGTATGTGTGCATCACACAATGGCGAGATGCCCGCCGAGGGAGAGCGAGGTCGAGTAGGGACGCTGTTGACGATCTGGGTAGCCAACGTGAGCGACGAGTAGAGAGAGAATCAACGAGTATAGCGTACTACTGGTCATAGTGGTCGAGCTTGAGATGAATACGGGTCTTCGCGTTGCTGAAGGCTGAAGGTTGTGAGGTAGGTTTATGCTGGCGAACCGAGGGAGAAGGGAGAAATCGCGGTGAAAGGAGCGAATGAGAGAGTCGGGGTCACCAGCGAGGTTTATATACCGCTGGGTCACCTGGCTCTCCTATCGGCGTGTCAGGCTATCAGTCAGCCCAGGCTGAGATCGAGTGCGTCACACCCGCAAAATCGATCGCCACAACGCGGGGAGGAAATAAAGGAAAATAGATCAGCCCGCTACATTGGGAATGTCTCCGCCGGGGGCCCTAGGCATGATAATATTAAGAGGAGCGCAATGGCACTGGCACTGGAAGTTATCATAGCAGAAAGCTGACCGTTTGGAGGGGTATCATCCACAGCTACGCGCCACGGTCTATCACAACAGCCTGAGGTGAGAGGATTGAGCAACTGAAGGCCCTGGATTATGGTCAGGTGCTTCATTGGAGCGCCTCGAATTCGGGCGAACACCTCGCCAATAGGCGCCCATGACGTCCACAGGGAAGAAAGCCTTACAGCGGCGTTCCTATGCAAATTGTGAGCCCAGTTATCAATCTTACACGAGAAGAGAGGGCTAGCCTGTGAAAATGTGACAACAGCATACCAGAAGAGATCCTCGTGGTACGAGGCAACGACGATGAGGCAACGACGAGTACTTGAAGCGGTCTACGTGGACCTGCCCTAAAGATCGGGCCCTTTTGGGCAACGATCACCTTCAATTCGTCATTTCGGTTCCTGTCCCTCCTCCATCATCTCGAGTCTATTTCTAACCGATATGGAGGCTACAGAGCGGCTGGTGAGGACTTGGGTTGCTTCTGGGAGAGAAGACGAGATAGCCCAGATCGCTGCAGGTGCGTTTCAGTACCAGAGCGGGAAGACAATACTGAAGGTCAAGGCGGACTGTAGATATCACT
>JANDKE010001519.1:0-14004 GCA_027627275.1 Coprinellus aureogranulatus
TCAGGCTTCCCCAGTCCAGGAATCGCCGTATTGGCAATGGAATCCACCACCGTCGTCGGACCGTCCAGAGGCTTCTTCGGATAAACCTTGCGCCGAGGGCATTGCCCAGCGCGAGATGGGGTACGATACGGATGCAACAGTCATGGGATACGATTCCTATGGCAAGGTAAGATTTCATGTGGCTCGTTCTATACACCGGTTCTTACTCTCTCCTTCTTTCCTTCAGCACTTCGGTTCCAGCGACCTTCCCAACGACGGTAGCGAAGTTACCTCATGGACGACCTCGTCAGGTCGCCACGGACTCATGGCGGTCGTGGATGATCCGTTGGATAACCCACCTTCCCTTCTACCCGGAACGTTCACCTACGGTAGCAACGTCGATCCATCTCCTCACCACAGCTTCCTCAGCCATCGGCGGAGCCCAGATCATCGCAGCTCATGTTGGCAACATTAGCTGTCGACATCCCCCGTTATTTCATCCATTTGACTTAGACCTGGCCAAAACCATGGGCGAACCTGCTCAAAATTGAAGACATTGCTCTCGACGATGACCAGGTCCAGCCCACTGCAGAATCCGAATCCCCAGGATTCAGATGGACGCCTTCTTGACTTGGCGAACAATGGCGGTGAGCTTCCCGAGATCCTGAAGGCGTACAGCGAACTGTTGAAGCACTACCCGACAAGGTGAGCATGACGAGGTTATGCGGGCGCTCGAGCAATGTTCATCGCGTCTAACTATAATTCTAGCCTTCTGCGCAAGTTGTTTGTGTCAGCCATGACTTGAATGACGAGACTATGTTCCTGAAAGCCCAGCAGTTGTTCATTATATCTCTGAGGGGCTCTCCCAACGTTGAGCTGTGGAAATTATATCTGACTTCTGTTTGGTGAGTGGCGGGCGCGTGTATTGTGCGGCATAGAGACTGATGTCAGAATCGTAGTCACCCCAACACCGGCACTTTACGGCGTGAAACCGTGCGCCAATCGTATGTCTTTGCTCTAATCCATGTTGGACAAGACAAAGAGGCTGGAGAGACCCGCAACGACTATATTCACTTCCTCAAGGCTGCAGAGACGTCATCGACATGGGAAGAGCAGGAGGAGGTGGATGCCCTGCGCAAGGCTTACCACAAGGCCGTTCAGATTCCTTTGGTCGATGTTGAGCGCATTGGTCAGAGACCTTTGAGACCAATCTCAGCAGGGTTACCGCCAAGAAGTTTACGACTGATCTCTCATTGGCGTATATGGAGGTGCGCACTGTTCTGAGGCAGCTCACTCACCACCTGAACGGCCTGTACAGTGCACCCCACGAATCAAAGGTCAGAGTAACGGCTCCTTTATTTGTCCAAGTAAGACGATCGCGTGATGGCTGGGGAGTGGGAGAGTATTTGAAGTGGGAAGGAAGCAAGCCGTTGGACATCGAAGAGGAAGAGAAACTAGCATACAGCCGGACGAACAGCATTCCAAACCAGCAGGATGAAACCCTCGCCATCCTCATGGCCCGTCTGGAGGCCAACCCCGCGAGGTTAGTTTGTTGAGTGTGTGCTTCAACTGTTTCGATCGAGTCTGACAAAGAATTTGTGTTTACTGCTACTCAGACGCTCAGGCCCCTTTCGAAAGCACCATACCCACATTTCCAGCCGAAATGCGGGCCAGAATACTGGGGAAGGTTGAGCAGATACGAATTTGCAATCTTGATGATGGCGAGTTTGGGTACAAGCGTCAGAGGGGTAACGCCGCCTCTCCTGCTCGTGATCGTACGTTGCTATGAGGGACCGGGATTGACCGAGGGATAGGTGGGGTGATAACGGTGGAAGGAATTGAAGGTCGTCTCCTGCGCCCGCCTCGCCTGTGTCTGGATTATGGGATAGCAAGGAGCGGGTAGAAACGACAGGAATGTTTACAGAGCTTATAGACCTGGAGCTCGCGATACAAAGAAGGAGGAATCGCTTGGAGGACCGCTGCTGGTGCCAATACCGCCTATTGCTTCATGGTTTTTGAAGAGCTGCCGCCCGCCGACTCGTTCGATGGTTCGTATTTTTCTAAGCGCCGTTTCCGTGCTGCTTACGGATTACCCTCTGAATTGGTCTAAGAATCAGGCAGAGGATGTTATGAAGCTGTCCAAGAATACCGTTATACCTAACGCTGGTGCTAGGGCTATTGACGGGCCTCCCCTTTGGCCGAGGACGCCGCCACTCGCATTTGGTGGATCTGGGAGTTATAACCGACATCGGTGAAGGGATCAGCGGTTGTCTTTATCCTCACGCCTCTCCCTTCGTACTCACCGACTTCTGTTGGTCCAGGCGGTCGCTGTCCTCCGGAATATGGCTTCTACCGTGAAGGGTCCGGCGCCGTGGAAGACGGTTGGAGGGTTTGTTCGTATCATAGAGTTTTCGAATCGGATTCCCTCATACCCCGTGTATTTCGTTGATTCTCATGTCCTGTCTCTCTCATAGTACTGGTTATTTTAGCACTACCAACGTCCGACCTTCGGGTTGGGGCAGCCCAGGGCTGACGCGGACGATGGGGAATCTAATCTGACGCCCAAAGGGGTTAGTCCACATCATAGTACACGTGAGTGCACTCCAAGCCACAAGTTCATCTCTCTCTCATGACCATACCGCCACGCCGCTGGTCGACGTACACCATGCCAATTACTCTGTCTGTTCGAGATATCCACCGGCAAGAAAGGACGCGCCAACACCCTCCTCCAACGCTCAGTATACCCCGCATTATGACTCCGTCCGTGCCGTTACTCGTTGCATTAGGTTCTGGTCCCAACGTCATAACTAGGCACCGAATTTGAAGAAGCAGCAACATCATCCAACTGACGTTGTTTCCTCGCTCGCTCCTTCAACTGGCGACGTTTCTACCTGTGCTGACCTACTTTAAGTTTGCGGTCTTATCAGCCGTTCTTGATGCCATTCTCTCACTGGCAGATTACTCGGGTTCTGAGGGAGCTTCAACCCCCACCCCACCCTTCCTCTCAACCGGATGCATCTCTTTGATGATCAGCCGATGGAGGTAAGATGGGTTGCTGGATGCCTCCCAAGATTGAGGACAGGAGAGATAGTAGACAGACACTGCATTGGTTTTACAATCGGGTTTTGATCGAGTTTCAGGGCGACCACTGGGTTTACACATAAAGATCGCTCACTGGAACGCATCCTTCTCGGTCACCCCCCCCTCCCCTCCTACTCCACTTGCGCACCCCCGACGCTAAAGGACGCTAAAGCACCATGTCCACCTCTACCACTTCTGGGCGTGAGGGGATAGCCATCACAGGTCAGATACTATCCAGGTGAGCTCGCACTACTTGCACTATAAGAAGAGGCCTCCGACCTTCTTCCGATTCCTCAGCGTAGAACCCTTTCCCCATGTTTCGAGAAGAGATGCGAGGGTTCCCCTCGAACTATGCGACAGAATCATGGGCAAACTGGTGCATTACAACGTGGATGTCGATGAGGACTACCACGGGGACACCTGCGCGGGAGTACTGCGAGGAGAAACTCCCCAGGCCGACCGTAGTTGCTTGGCGACGCTTGCGCTAGTCTCTCGCGCATTCCATTCGATGGCTATGCCAAAAATTTGGTGCAACGTAACCATTAGCTCTCAAGCCCATCTCAAGCAGGCATCCCTGGTTGCGGAGAAACACGAACGACTTGTTGCGCTCACCGAAAGGCTGGTTTTCCAGGTAGCGGGCCTTTACGATGTGAGGATGGCGCATTGCCTAGTCGCCAGGATGGACGCACTCACTGTCCTTGTCTTCGCCAACAAACCGTTTGGCGATCGCCGCGACCACAAACACCTTTTTCCTCAGGCAGTGGTCGACGCAATATCGTCGTCCTGTCCGAATTTGGAGAATCTGCACTTTCGCTGCCTCCAAGAGCCTCCAACCTTACCCCAGGTTCGATCCATCGCCGAAGGATGTACACGTCTTCGTGTCCTTCAAGCCGTAGCCATTGAGCCGCTCACTCTCGACCCCTCCGCGATCGTATCCTTTCCTTTACTCCATTCCCTGGAGCAACTCTCCCTCGGCCCTGGGCCATCTCAGTTCGTAGGCATGAGGATCGAGACCTACGAAGCGACGAAGTTTCACACATTCTTACGCATATTGTCACGGCACCGTCAACAACTGCCGTCCCTTCGCCGCATTGAACTGTATGCTCCAGTCTCGTGGACAGAGCCGTTTGTAACAGAGATGCGGGGCAAGCTGGATGTGATGCTTTGCGGGTCCTTCTGGGGAGTGGCGCGTTGGGCGACTCCAGGCGGCACGTCTTTCGCCAGCTTGAGGCGGCTGGTTATAATGGTAGAGCCATCCGTCGCCGAGATCCCGAACGTTTTTCCTTCGGTCCAAGTGGTTGAAGTCGTCCAGATTGACTCCTTCCTCTCCCCTCCGGACACGCAAAGGCTCACACAAAATGCTTTGGAGGAACTATTGAGGTGGCGTCCAAATGCCCAGTCGCTGAGGGTAGTGATTTTGAGGACTGGACAAAGTTATCGTGTGGGTCAGGAGGAGTGGATATCTTTATTTCAGACGCCTTTTGAAGCGTGCGACGTCAAGTTTTCCGTGCGGGAACTAGCGCCTTAGGTTCGTGGTGCTCATCAATTTTAGCGCCTCCTGCATGCCTCTTGTGTTGTATCTGAGACATTAAGCACCTGGTAGCCTCTGTATGGATTGTGTATATTTATCACTTCCTGAACTGGATTGCGCCTTGATCGGTTTGAGGCCCAATGGCAGAGCCTGGGCCCAGGAATCCACCCTGAGTGGCGCACAAGGCCTCACTGTGGGAAAGACCCGGTATTATAGCATAAGATCGGTGTCCGACTCGGATAAACGAGTCAAGACCTGCGTCGACTATATCACACAGCTCACTTGCTCGATGCGAGCCACCCTCTACACCGCTTGGAACCGTGTCCTGCAAGAGCTTTGAGCTGGTGCTTAGCCGGTGGAGGCATGAAAGAAGGAAGGGAGAGATGGAGCGGACTCGCAGGGCCTTGAGACTGTTCCAAGATGCTATACGACAATCCTAGACTCAAGCGGGGAGGGAAGACTGCCAAGCGAAAGTCCCCGTCAATCAGTGACTTCTGCTTAAGTACCTTAACGCTAAGTCGCTGACCCCCTTTCCTATAGACTTTCTTGCCCAAGTCACCAGGGCTGAACACTTTGGGAGAAAGTTTCAAGCGCCAGTGGTGTTACTCTTCGTTTCCGGAACTCAGAGCGAGCTACTGCCATTGCTCGCGATAGTTCAGTGAAACCCCCGTGGTTTCAAGTGTATCCTGTCTTCTTGGCTGGCTGTGCGACCTCCTCAGTTGAACACAAGCCATTTAAATTGCCCAACGGAGCGGCGAGGTATTCGGCTATCTCGCACAGTAGAATAACTGTAACGAATCGCAATCGCACCGTGCCCATCAAAACGGATTGAAAGCGCGTCCCCCTTTTTCGCGAACCCCTTGGATCGATGTGCTCCCTCCGTTCCTCAGGTTGCAGACATCGAAGCTGAAACCCTTCTCCTGAAACAGAAAATGTTTTATCACTTCAAGGCCTCGTGGTCGAGCACCTCCCATGCATATAGGTATCGCATACATTCATCGTCGCCCCGAACTCAGATGGCGAACCTCCATGACAAGGAAAACGGTCCTTTCACCCCTCGCCTGCGGCCTTGCGACCCCGCAACGAGTTGGGGCAATACGCGCATGCTGAAGAAGTATGTCCCAGAACCGCCGACTCAAATTCACCTGACGTCCTGACTGAAACCCCTTTCGCCATGTCTTACAAGAAACCGCACAGAACCACTCGTTGGCCATGGCCGTCACTTCGGGAGGACCGTCCGCACGTTCTGCCGAGTCCACACGCTGCTTACCAATGGGTTGAGCAGGACCATGCAATTGGAATTGGGTCGCATTGAAGAGGAAGACCTCACTGCAACGTACGTCGGGCTAGCAGTAAGAGATGCTAGTGTTGAGACAACTCTTGTGCCCAGTGAGCTTTCTGAGCACAAACTATATCAAGAACTACTCGCCCTTTCCCCTGGGCTTGAAGAAAGGCTCAACACGGGGTCTGACAGCGATGTACATCACGTCGCAGACATGGTACGAGGTCGGTTTCGTCGTTGACTATCAAAGCTTATCGAACATCCAGATCTCGAAGGGCATCGCCTCCGCTCGTTCGGACGATACCAAGTCCTTGAAGTCCGCTATCCTTGACTGGATCACACCTCTAAACCAATACCTTACTCCTCCACTGATGAGAAACGTAAAGACCGACCGGGGATTCCACCATCCGCGAACAGGAGAATTACTCTGCCCTGTCAATCTAAATTGGCAAGATGAGAAGTCAGTGTTTCATAGACCTGGAAGACGTTGAATACTCAGCGCTGGAAACCCTTTCGTTTTCCAAAACCACAGGATCCGTCGAGAGTTACAGAGCGGTCAAATTGTGCCCTCGGGGGACCTTTGGCCACGGTTTCTATATCGTAACTACGCCTACGATGCGGAAAATCCTTGGGATGGACTGCTTCGCAGCTCGTTGCTGGTCAAGGTTTGGAAGTCTTCACATTCACGATTCGGTGTCTGACTGTGAATGAAGGCTTATAGGCATGTTTTCACATCGCCCAGCTCCGTCATGGGGGATACCGGCAAGGCTACGCGGTCTAGTAACGCAAGGATACACGGAATGACTTCTGTCACGATTGCCTCCCTTGCGTATATTTCAACGCAAGTGTGTGCTCATCTCGTGTCCGGAAGAGGTTCTTCACCTCACGATCCCCAATTCCAGGTCCGTTTTGCGCTGAGCTCGTCGGCGGTCTTCTCCCGTACCGACACTGTCACGGACTCCGAGTTTTTCTATAGCCTCATTGTTGACTTACTGGAAGACAGGGGGAGCAACCGAAGTTGCTGACCTCCTCAATGGTGGAACCAGTAAGCCTTCCATGTAAACTCAGCTTCCAGCTTGTGCTAATTCTCTTCCACCCTTCGACATGCATAGGCAAATCTTTCCGACACGGTTCAATCACGCTCGTGTAGTACACGGTGACTCGGTCATCGCAAGAATCAAAGAACGTCGACGTCTCATTAACGAAGGCCTTCTGAACATCGAGCACGGCGCAGGCGGAGATGGCGGGATTGTCAGTCATTCAGCTAGTTCCGGCGGGGCTGGGGCTTAGCCCCCCGACCGCATTTCCCGCATGATCGTCTATTGGCTATGAGCAATTACCAATTATCCTCCACGGCTACCTCGATCTGTATTTATTGGCCGATTTACTGCCGAATTCAGTTATTATGAAACAAGGAAGCAGTGCTTTGCTTCGAGCTTTACTGCTCGACAAAGCAGGGAGTTCCGGTTACGGAAAGGACTTAGCACATGCCAGGGCGCTACATAGTGCCCGAACTATTCGCATAACCTCGAAGTGTCACAAATCGGATGGGATTCCCAGTTTCGGGAAAGAGAAGCAGACTCAACTGAGGCATGCTACCGAACAGCTCATTTGCTCGCTCCTGACGAATACCCCCATCTCACAACAGGATCCAATACAACGCCGATATTGAATTCCTAATAGCTGAGCTAAATGGGCGCCCACGGCCGAGGGGGGGTGAACCTGGATGGGCTTCAATTCTGCAGAAGGCCTGAACCCGACTGCTGCCCTGAAACGAGGGTTCCCGTTGAACGTTTGAAGGTGCTCAATCCAGTAACCTGAGATACTCAAGCTAATACCGGTACCTCTGTGATCGGGCTCCGATGGCTCCTCGAATGGCTGCAGTTAACGCAAACAACGAACTTCAAAATCCGCTGACAGACGATTAGGTTACCCGCTCGCTGATGTCCCTTGAAACCAAATGCGAAGCGGGGCTCGGTTGTTCGCCGTTCTCGTTGAAAAAAAGGATATAATGCATTCAAGCGAAGGGAATCGATCGTACACCCCGCGCTGTTCAAGCACTCTTCTATCACTACTTATCCTCGATTGACAACATCACAGATGTCACAGCCGCCTTCTCAACAAACACCAGATCCGCGGATTCTGCTCGACCATTTCCTTCGTCAGGTGCAGAGTCACCATGTCAAAACTCCAAGCCGAACGCCCCTCCCGCTCCACTACGACTTTGGGAAGGAGATGCTGCAAGAGTGGCCTTGGTGTGTACGCTCTCCAGATTCCAAGGTTGTCGATGGGGTAGCTGACAATGCCGACTCCGGTAGGCCATGCGACCCCGACACCAAAGCGCGGGTTGCCCCAAGCAACCTCGAGTCTTACAGGAGGACCCATAGGTTCCGAGGACCATGCTGTCTGTGTGCCCTGTTAGACAGGACGGAGTATACAGAGGCCAGGATTGGCGTGGTGGAGACGGCGAGTGAGGACTCGGAGACAGGCAGCCCAGCGTTGCACGGAGAATATGTGGCGACTTGCCCAGCTCAGCGCTGTGGATACCTCTGTGAGCGACAGTACGAAGTTTCCCATCGAGCATGAACTCACTGTTATCCGTGCTTCTCAGTATGTCTGGAGAGATTCTATCCATTGAATGGGTTGAAGCTGAAGATATGCCAAAAGCGTGGTGTGTCCGACGTCCCACCCTTACACGAGTTATGCCCTGTAACTGACTCCGCTATCCAGCATTGCCACTGCCGCTCCAGGAATTGAATCGAATTTGCTTGGTAGAAAAGTCATACGGAGCAGGTGGAGGCCTGCTTCAGCTGATGCACGGCTCCACGAGGCGTGGGCGTGACAGTATGTCGAATCGAAGGCGGAAGCCTCGCTATCGTGACTGATCAATCCTTTCAACAGGGCTTAGAGCGCTGCGTTCGGCACCAGAGCAAGTACGACAGTCTATGGTTAGAGATCTGTCCACCGGCATTAGTGAAGAACGGTTTTGGTCCACTTTCACCCAGTGCATCACTTGCAAAGTCGTCATGTTTCGGGGGAGCATGATGCACCATGCATGCGAAGTTCCAAAAGTGCGCAGCACTTGCAGGGCAACTAAGAAGCACCGTCCCTACGCTCAACCAATAGTATACGCTCGCTTGGAAGCAATGCACGGTGACGCACCGGATACCCCTCGTCTCTCACCCCTGACGCCTCCAGATGTGCCAACAGATATTGGAGTCGAAATGGGAGGGGGGCCGGCGGACGAAGACACTTCACGAGGAGGAATGGAAGTCGCCATGCCGGGCACCCAAATCAATGGACTCAACGATGGGTCTCAACCACACCCTCCTGACCGTACCTCCTCCGTAACGGTACGGATTTCGTCGCGGTCGTTTCCGCAGGACAGAGCCGAAGTCATCCCCGGTTCGCGCGACGAGATTGCATTGTCAAGCGACGAAGACAAACTTCCTTCTATCTTGGATATCCTCAAATCGAGCCGTAGGCGCGTTAGACAGAGGGAGTGAATAGTTCTTGGACGTACCCCGGTTTTCCGCTCCGGGTTCTATTATTTATTTATTTATTTATTTATTTATCTATTTCAGTTTATCTATGTAGGCTACACCTGTACTATTGGTTGGCGCCCACGCAAATGATCACGATGGCCTCCTTGACATTATAACCAATGTGAATTCGGGGATTGAGGAATAGCAGGAGCGGAGTAGGCGACGCAAGGCCAGCCTACCCGCAACATTTCACCAAACGACAAGGGGCTTAAACGACGAGCTAAGCCATAAAATACATGGGAGAGGGGGTGGGTTCACTCAAAGACAAAACGTCGTGGCGGCAAGAGGCAAAGATTAGGAAGCCTATAGGTCCTCAGAGTGAGACAAGGGCGCGTTCATCGCAAAGGGCAGGAATTCGACTGTGACCGACGCGTTCGCCGAAGTGGGCAGAAACACGGTCTAGAGCAGAGCCGCCACTCCTCGATAACCAAATCATCGTGTAAGTGTTTCATTTAAACAGCATTAGGACTCAGCTCGGACCTAGCGAATAGCGATCGCAGTCCAGCTAAGAAGATTGTTTGTGAGTTTTGAATGACCAAATCGAAGGCGGCAAGGATAGATGAGGGGCTGGAGGGCGAAGGCAACGTCCTGCCACCGAGAGGGAAACGCGATGCAAAACAGTAGGCGGGTTCTGACTAATCTCAAGGCAAGAGGGTACCCAGCATACTGCATGGTTGGTCGGGCTTCTTTCGCTCAAACGGTGGTGACCGATGGTATTCGCTCTCCTAACTTCTTGTGAGCACCAGGCAAAAAACTCGCTCAATTGGAGGCGAAGGTGGTGCACCCGGCGACGAAATCTGGGCCAGTCGCACTGGTGAGCAGAGTCCGATGTCGGTTAGTGGGCACAAATTTGATCTTCCTTTGTGTCAACTGTAGTCTCACCGTACATTGAACAATCGGTGGCGAGAGGCACAGATGAGATGCGCGGCATCGTGTCTCCACTTCACCAGGTGTGCAAAGTGTACTTCCTCTGCTATACCTGGCAGGTCTTGTGATGCCCACGCGTAGGGCGGGGCTGCCGTGTGTCGGAAGTACTTGTCCCTGTCGGTTTCAAGAGATGAGACAAGTCGCTGTACAGCGGAGTTCGTTGGGATGTCCGGGATTAACGTATGGTCAATGAGGCGGTGTCGAAAATATCAATTTCGAACGAGCGAGGGTACGAAAGCCATGTCGCTGACGGAATGAGTGAGGGCAGGATATTCGGGGGTTTATGGATTCCAGACGGGTTATCGTCGTGGTTACGGTGGTAAATTCCTAGGCTGATGAGCTCGGTAATACTGCTGAATGTCAATCGCCAACCCCAGAGGTCAGAGGCGGAAGCGAAGCAGATTTCAAGGCCACACTTAGGGCAACCCTATCCAAGTATATGCTTGAGCTTCATTCATTATGATCAGAGGTGGGGGCTCTATTCCACCAAGACTCATTCCGCAGCTCTATTTCAAGGCTGCACCCGCACTTGGGGGGAGGCAGTGGTACCTAAATGTCGTCAGTTGGTTAATGCAGAGCACCGGAGTCACAGGTGCACCACCTATCTTCTAGCCGAGGCCGTCGAAATCGAGATCATTCTTTTAAGCTAGGCATCTTCAAGTTGGCCTGGGTGGAATATCAGGAGGGAAAACCAAGCACCGTTAGTAGTAAGCCGTATGCGCTTCAGACAATAGCATCTTCCGATCACTATAGGTTCACTCCTACTCGTATGATACGCAACGCGTCGCAGAGACATCTGATGGACGAGAGCCTTCGCTCATCGTCCTCTTGAGTCGTTACCCGTGACTGTTCGAATCCCAGAGACGGTAAGCGGCCGTGGATAGGCATCCAAGGGAAGGGCAATGAATTCTCTTGAATACCAGAATCGGTGTGGCTGCCGCCGGACCGTGAAATTTGCGTCTGCTCGTTCATTGTACATGTACCTGATTTTAAGAAAACCCTGTGATGAGTCATATCAAAGGTTGTGATAGGATTAGAGCGTCAACGCAGCGCAGCGAGGTGGAAGCACTATTCGTCGCTGGGTCAGTGAGGGCGAGTTCCCACCCTGAAATGATGGGCCGTTCACACTGGCGCTTTGTCCATGTTTGTCCAACAGCTCAGGCGACCGTGACTCCGACGAACTTCATGCCTCCTTCCAAGTCCTTGCCTCCGTCCCTTCATCGCTTCTCAAAAGCGCGTAGTCTATCTAACGTTTAGCGAAGGTCATCCCTGAGATACAAAACGCGAATGTAACTCCTTCTTCAGAAGCAAGTCTCAAACATCTGATCTGACCTCCGTTGTTCTCTCAAAGGGCGTCCTCTCTCAGTCTCTCGAGCAGTTCGCGCGTACAGCCACGTTTCGCATTGGCGGCCTGCCCGATGTGGTAGATACAGTCAAACATGTTTCTCTGGAGAACCAGGAATCACCTGAGCCCGTGGCTATGTGTTAGGACGGGTTCAACTGTAAGCGTTGATATGCCACTTCGCGTTATGGCTTCGGAATGGAGTTGTCTCATGATTAGGGCGCAATGTAGTTCGCCTTGTTCACCTGGATTGCCAGAGATGATGGTGAACTACCGCCCCTCAGGCAGGCTTTGGTTAGCATGCTGAGATGCATCGGTCAGTCGCTCATATACTGGAGCGAGGTCGCTGTTAGCCACACACGCTACAAAGCACCAACAAAGCTGCGTTTGCATCGAAGTGCTCTTTCGTCCTTGTGCTTCGCAATATGATATCCTCTGGCACTGCTTTGGCCGATCTTTACGGGCTACTGGACCAGAGCACGGGGTGCGCTGTCACGGTTTCACCAAGTGACAACGCTGCCACGAAGTCGAATAACATCCTCCCAGCGATCGCGATAGTCCACCCACCCACCGACCGCCAGTCTCCATAGATTTTCTCTGGGTGCGGTCGCTTTAGATTTGGGTGGCCAAACCATCGCGCTTCGAGCTGATCTGAACTGCCCAAAAGTTGCAACATGTACCAGTAGTTACAATGGCTTGTAATAGTAACTACCAGACTGATATTGCTGGTGACCCTTGCAGTGATGACAAGGTATGATAAGGGGTTGTCAGATCAGCCTCATCTCAGTGATGATGGTGTACGCGACACGTACGGTACTGAAGTTTTCCTTCACTGCATTTCCTTTGGTATAATCGCCGACAGGGGCAGACTTGCCGCATTCAAGGACGCATTGATTCCGTCTCCCAGTTTAGCCCAGTGCCCCTGTCTAGAGCGTCCGACCTCGTTCTTGACCTGATCCAGCCCATTCAATTATGGCCCAGCCAGTTACGTGCGGCCTATTCGTGTCGGCATACGTGATTCCTGATCATACTCTATCACATCAACGGTCTCATGACATTTGGGCTTGCATGCGGGGAAGGTCATGAGGCCAGGTATGTCCAGACTAAGGCTATGGTTGTCGCGCTCTGTCCCCGAGCCCATATAAATGGCTTCTGGGCGCAACCACAAGAGATACCCACACTCGATTGCTTCTTTCCTCTCCTGACAATCGTCGCTCCTTTCCAGAGATCAGACCTCTTGACCTTGTACCCCACCCAACTCAACCCACCTCTTCGCACGATGTCATCTCTTGCCGCTGTTGGACTGAGGAGCGCCCGCCGCCCCATGCTGAGGAACGTTCAGACGGTCGGTCGTCGATTCGCACATGCAGACCCCAACTATGTGAGTATTACAGCAGGTCCGGTGAAGGTCTGTAGTTGACGCGATGCGATCAGAACATGCCTTTCAACTATACGACGACGAGCAGGAGGGCGTTTGCCGTCAAGGCATTCACATTCATGGGCACGGCCTTCACCATCCCATTCATTGCCATCTGGTGGCACTGGTGAGCCTTCATCTGCCTCCATGACCCTGCAAGGGTACTGACCACTTCCTCAGGAATCGACCAGGCGGAATCAAGAACCCCGTCAACTAGACGAACGCTGGAGCAATCTAGAGTCTAGACGATTCGCCGCACCCTTTACAGACACTCCTGCATTTCCTGAGCTCATTCATGAACATTCCGAACGATGATAACCAATCGATGTATATTATACCTGTACAATTCCAACTGTATACCCATCTCCAAAGGATTCCGTGTTTTAGTAGCAGTGACCAGGGCAGTAAGGTGATAGGATATTGTGGAGTGTGGGTGGGCGGCGACATGAGGTAGGAAGGTCACAACGAGGGAAAGTCGCAGTCACCCTTGGCCACATCACACTCCAATATGCGATGAGGCTTCCCGTCTTTGTTCCGGTAGAATACAACGTCACCCACGTCTTCGATGAAGCAGCACTGTGAGAACGAACGGTACAGCGCCCGGAACGAATTCTGTCAATATCTCTCTCACTCAGCAAAGCAAAGCTTATACAGCTAATGAGGGGCGGTGCTCACCGTAGAATCATAATTGTAGTCTTCCTTGAGAACGGTTTTGATGGCTTCGGTTACATATGGCTGGTTGTCTGTAATTTTGTGAGACGAGGAAGACTTGAAGGTGAAGGGACTGAAGACTCACAGAAAGGGACGTTGGAGAAGAGATGGTGTGCGACATGGTCGTGGGAGACGTTATGGAGGAAGAAACGACCCATCCATCCTAGAAGCGGTCGGTCCACCGTCGCG
>JANDKE010000152.1:0-27207 GCA_027627275.1 Coprinellus aureogranulatus
CGCCACAATCCATCCGATGCCGATTTTAACTGCTGCGAACGATCAGCAAGAAAGTACCAGCAGTATTGGGAGCAAGATACTCCACTTCTTCGGCTTGGCCCGGTATACCGGCATTCCCCCTCCTATTCAAGCCGCACCAGAGGATCCTCACCAAACCGCGATCGACGCACTTCGGTCATTTATTACTGAGTTTGAAGTCGCTGATACGCACGCAGCCCTTTTCCGCCCTCACTACCCATGTGGATTTGTCGAGTTCTACGCTGACCCTCCTCCAATGTACTCGGTGACAGAACGTTCAGGCAGGACGTTCTCGAGACAGTGGTGGTACCTCAACTTGTTGGGCGACAGGTTGAAGCGTTGGGCGAATATCAAGGGGATAGACACAGAGATTTACTGGGGCGAAACACTCAACCAGGTTTACGACGACGACAAGTTGGAATATGACGAAGCAGCGAACCCAAAGGAAGATGATGGGCAGGAACTTCGTGATTGCGAGTCCAGGGATGATGCGGAGGAAATTCTGGATGAAGGAAATCAGGCCAAGCCCAGTCCTAAATTCATGTCCATTGACTTCGGGGCAGGAACATCGTACGACCCTCACTACTCTCCCTCTTCAACTAACGCTGTCGAACTGCCAACCCCAATCTGGAAGAGGAGGGGAATAAAGGTGCCTCGGCTCCAATGGCAACCGCGCCGAGCCCAGCTGGACTGCCCTTATCCCAAAGAGCATCGTCCCAAGCAACCGGCCAATATAAGTATCGACAGCAGCATCCCCCTTAACATTGAGTTCATTAGTGCAACATCAAAGGTCGACGAAGCACCTGGGCCGTTCTTAATTCGAGCCTCGCGGGAGTCACCTCATAACTTTTCGACGGGTTCGCATCACCTCGTCCCTCCGATAGACCCTCGCATAAGCCATCCGGGAAAGGAGTATCTGAAGGCGATGCAGAAGTGCGATATTGTATGGAGGATCGGGGCTAATGGTTTCTACAAGGCAGAGTTGGTTGACAGGGCAGAGGAGGGAGGGATGAAACCCGCAAGGTGGACTCTGCGTCAGGATGACCCGCCTACCCCTCGTACCCGCAATTAGACACATTCTACCTGTCTTCTTTGTACCTCTAGGCTCTTCGTCAATAAGATTATGCAATTCTTGTTCTCTAAAGTTTCGCTCCAGTATCCATACAGCATCCTTCGTAAACATCGTTAGGTAATCAAGGAACTCAACCAGCCGTTCGCGCACTTGCATCTCTTACATATGCCCTAACGGATGCATGGAGATCGTCCCACTCAAATGCATTACCTAAACGGAACTCTTGAACTTCAAACGCCCTTCGTCCCGGCGGTTTCGATTCAAAAGAAGGCGAAGCAGCTGCTTGAATAGCGATTTGATTGCCATTCTCCGCAGAAAACTCAGAGTACTTCAGCCTTTCGTCCTAACACCTCACATTAAGCAGGAGACTTGGGGTCAGTGACTGGTCGCCAGTACGATCGTGTTCCCTCCACATTTCGAAGTACACGGAGTTTCCAAGTACCGGTCTTCATACATGTTGTGAAGTTTATATCTCGGGTTCTCTGCTGAGGTGAAACCAGACTACGGGAGCTTTCCTTAAGTTCGTTTCAGAATACACTTGGCGAATGCTCAGCATCGAGACGACAGCGCAGAGTGCTAGCGGCAGGTTCACAGAAGTGAATGGTCACTGCTTTAACTCGGTTATTTGTTCATGAACATCCGACTTTCGATGTGCGTAGCTCTGCGTTGCGGTTCGAGGGGTGGTACGAGACTTCCCATCTCCTGGATTAACTCTATATCACAGGGTTTGCACATTGGTGCTCTGCCAATGCGATTGTGTACCGTAACCAGGATGACAATTGAAAATGCGCTCAAGTTATGGGGCAGAACCCTGATGGGCCAAGTGGAAGAAAACAAATTCCATAGAAACGTACACATGCTTAACGCAGACTGGTATACGATGAAAGAGGGATAAACGCCAGGTCATGGAGCTTCATAGGTCGCCGAGCGCTCTACTCAAACGCTCAGACTGAACTTATGCTCCCCAACAGCCTCACCCTCGGAGGCGAAGGAGAACATCGTCAAAGTAGGACCGGCGAAGATAGCCTCCTTCTCGACATCCCCGCTGATATTACCATCCGCATCGGGGCTGACGAGCAGAACGTACACCGCGCCCTTTGCCTTGACATCCCCCGGAATAACCAAGCTCATTCCGCCGTTCGCGTCCTGGTGAACCTCGCTGTAGTAGGTGTCCGTCCCGGTAATGAAAGCGCCGAAGAGGGTGTCAGGGATAGGACCGGGGAGGTACGCGAGGGTGAGACCAACGGTAGCGCCAGGGAGGGGAGTGGAGAGGAAGGTGATCTCAGCGACGTCGGAAACGCCAATGGGGAGCATGGTGACGAGGTTGTTGGTCTTGGGGCAGGTTCCGCGGTGAATGAAGGTTCCGATGATATTGAACGACATGTTAAGAGAAAGAGGATACTGCAAGTGTCGGTGAGTAATGTCAGCGTCGAGCACCGAAGAATGGAGAGAGTAGTCAACGCACGTCGAAAGGAGTTCCCCAGGCGTTCAGCTGCTGGATTGAGTTGATATACGCGGCATGACGGGCCTTGGTGTTCATGATCGAAGCGACGAGGGTAAGGAGCGACTAAGAAGGCGCATTTTAGATTCGACGAACACGAGAAAACGAGAAGAGAACAGCAGGCGTACCTTGTCCTCGAAGTGCTCAAGCATACCGTTGTACGTGGAGACAGCCATAGTCTCCATGTACTCACTCACAGCGAGGAAGCTCTCAACGTCAGTCGATGGGCTAGAAAACAGAACATGAGCGACGCCTTCGACGACCGAGGATAAACGAAAGTTAGGGACTTACAACTTGTAAGTGCAAGCTCCGATGGCCTCTCCACCGCCGTTGACGACTGCGTCAGTGATGATTTTGGTATGGGCGTTCCCGTGGTCTTGCATCTGTGCGTAACGTCCCTTGACGCTAGCAGGGTAACCGCTCTTCGCGTAGTCATCGAAGGTATAGTTGGCTGCGGCCTCGTCGTACATGCTCTGCATAGCGTGCTCGAGGGTGAGGGCGAGGTTAAGGAGACGGATGTCTGGTAAGACAGCAGAAAGAAGGTGGAATGCGTTCAGGCGAAACGAGGGAGACCGGGATCAGTAAGAGAGAACTTGAGGTGAGAACAAGGGATGGACGTACCGTTGCTGGTATTCACACTCCCACTCGCATCATCGCATCCGCATCCCTACGCTGAAAGAGACTAGGAGACGCGATGACGGCCGGGATGACCATCATGGCGAGGGTGGCCAATCCACTGGAGATCTTCATGGTCGTTGATCGAGAGGTATCAGCGAGCAGGTACGAACACGGCAGAACGGATCGTCGTGGTCGAGCGGTTCTGATTTATACTCGACACAGAGGGGCTTCGGTGAAGGCGATCGGATGTTGATTTAGACCAGCATACCGTAGAAGACTGGGCTGAGTGAGCTTGCTGATGAATGCATATTAGCTAGGATCGTTTCGATCAAGGAACCGAGACCAACTGACAGGCTGGTATGAAGCGGGGACGCGCGCGGGCAAGAATTTCTGAATGCGAGGAAGAGCGAAAAGCCGGGGATAGGTGAGAAAGGATAATGGTACGCGATGGAGCATGAAAATGGTCGCATCTTTACCACGAACGGATAGACGAAAAGCCTATAGGAACATACGATGCCGATTCAAATCGAATTCCCAAGCTCAGGACTTAGTGCACAGGGAAGCGGCACGTTTGTCAAGGAAGAACGGTAACGGCGACATGCAGAGAAAGTAAGGCAAAGAACAGAATAAAGCAGTGCGTATCGCAAAAAAGGGAGGTAGAGAGCAGTCGTCCAACTGCTTGATAGCGTCAGAAGGTGAAGGTGCGTGCCCCAAGTCGCGGGGAAGGATGCCGATTCGCGTAGGTATTCAATCCCCCGGTTGTCCATCCGTATGCACTGTAGGGGTGAGAGTGTTAGCACTACCATCCGTACTTCCCCGGATGGAATCGCGAAAGAAGGGCGAAAGAGCCGGGAGTACGAGTATAGGGGAAAATTTGGAGGGAGGGAAAACGCGGTCGATGTGGGGCACTAGCGACGACGCGGTAGGGGGTCAAAAGGTAGACACGTACCTGGTGGATATTGTCCTCCTTGCCCTGCTCCATTCACAAACAGTGCGCTTCTTCGTGACGTCCATTGTTCCTCGTCCCAGATGACTACCCCGTCCTTCAAGCCGCCCAAAAATCCCCCTTGAAATCAAACCCAGGTGGCACAAGCGAGGACTGGCGTAACTGAGGAAGTGAAGAGTCACACGTGCGTGCCTGTGGTGATCCATGTCGAAGCTCGTACGCACTATAGACCCTTGGCAGCGTGAACGCGTCCCTTAATTCGATAGGGCCGGAATGCGCGTTGACGCAGATCGAGAGGGAGCAACGACCGAGTAGACGTTGGAGCGACGGATTATGGTTGATGGCGAGAATGGTCGAGAGCTCGGGTGGGTACTCTTGCATGAGGTAGCTCTCCGTAAGGAGAGCGCCTTCAAGGAGGTTACGTTCAGAAATACGTTCGCGGGCCGCTAACTGGCGGGCATTTCAACTATCGCGTTCTTCGCATGTCGGCCACATCGAACATCGACAGTTTGAGGAGAGGTGAGTATTGGAGCCAGCTGAGAACGGGCTGAGCAAGTAAAGCGGCCACGTCGACATTCTGGTGAGCACGACCAGTTCGGGCGTATTCGACGGGGAGATGGGCGCACCTCTTGCTAATCGATTCTACCCATGAACAGCTCTCCAGCGTGACGCTCAATCGAGCAAGAAGGGTCAGAGGGATGGTGGGAGTCTGGAACCAAGCGGTCAGATCACAACCAACGAATAGGCGCCCATCGGGTCCGAGCTCCGATTAGATCACAGTTCGGCTGTGACGTCGAACTCATCGTCTTGTTCTTATCGTCCAAGAGTCTTCAACAGCCCCTTCGCTTAAAGAACACCATTCTCTTCAACCTGTCGTGCAACGCATCTATGGATACAGACTTTCAGGACTTACTCATGGGTTTGGGCTGGTTCAGCCTCGAATCATGCGTCAAAGGAGGGCCGACAGCGACGCCTGTTGTTCTTCAGATCACATCTTCCGATTGCTCTTTTCAGCTTCACCGTTGAGATTACCTTGTTGTTTCCGGTAGTCAATCAGATACTACCTCCCCCAACAGTGGGCATTGGGGAATTCGTTTGGCTTTACACGATTGTCTGACCGTCTTTGGCCGAAGCGACCAGAATCGATACGTTCGATGACCCGGCACTCGACAAACTGCTCGTAGTGGGAAATGACATGTGGGACAGTAGTAATCCATGCACTCTCTGGTATATCAGGTACGCATCGATCGTCCCGATTTGGGAGCCACAACCCGTCTTCCTCCAACAATTTTCACTCATCCAGAAGGCAGTTTCGTCGGACGACCCAGTCAGAGTCGCTCGATTTGGTTTTTCATCGGTCATGCAAGTGGTTGTGATCAAGCCCAGGACTCTTAGAACGCATTGTCCAAACCACGCGCGTTTCAAAGCCGGAGACTAGGCAAACGAATCCCAACCGCCGGTTCCGCCCTGGGGATGACAGTCCACAATATAAAGACGCCTCCAAATGCATATCCTTCATCCCGGACCAACCCCCGCTTTCGCTCTTGCTTTCGAAGTCAGTCGCGTGCGACCGACCACCACATTCTCTATCGGCAACCCTACGCTGTTGTGCAGCGTAGCCCACCCTCGTTTCTACCTCTACGTGTTCCACTTGCGAGCCATCCTCCATCGTCGCCATGAAGCTCACTGGTGTCTTCTCCTTCCTCGCTATCGCCCTTCCCGTCGTCCTTGCAACGCCCGCTGTCGTCCGTAGAGACCAGTACGAGGGAAGCTACGACGGATCCTCCAACTACCATTCCACCCCGAACGGTGACAAGGGCTCCGGCTACGAGGCTGACTCTACCACCTCCCTCGAGCCCTCGACTCCCGGATCCGGATCTTGGGCGACTTCTACTGCGACGAGCGAGTCCACCTGGACTTCCACGGCTACAACCTCTTCCTACTACTCGTCTGAGACGGGTCATTCTTCTTCTTCTTCCGCGTCGAGCGCTTCTGCCGCCGTATGTGTGGTCAGCACGTCGACTGGTCAAGTCGTCTGTGAAGCGGCTTCAGCTTCTTCCTCTTCTTCAGCGTCCTCTAACTCTGGCGAGGACCATGGTGCGCCTTTCAATCACAAGCCAGTTGTTTCAATTGTCAATGTTCGCTTGCCTTAATCCAGACGACGAGCAATACGAGTATGACAGTGACGAAGGCAATAACGGTGTGTTTCCCTATAATCTTCGACGAGTGTCGCTGACCACCTACCAATGAAGGGGATGTATGCAACGCCGAAGATTCCTCCCGTTCTTCAGGAACCATTGAGGGAGGTCACTACGAGCACTCGTACACAGAACACGGTACGTCCTTCGCTCCCTGCTTTCAGCCCAATTTGACCCGCTCGGTCACCCCTCTAGACCTTCGCCTCCTAAACCTCGCTCTGAGTGTTTCGCATATGACTCAGGCATTCTACAACCAGTCACTCTGCGAGTACGACGACCAAGCTTTCAAAGATAAAGGTTATCCTTCCTGGGTCCGTAATCGGTATGAGGACATTAAGGAGCATTCCAAGGAACACGCGAAATTCCTCTACGAGGCGATTACGGCGTACGGAGAAGATGCTATCATGGAGTGCCAATATAACTTGTGAGTCTACCTCTCCCCTACGGACGAGCAATACTGATGAACTGCGATACCTAGCCCTGAGGTGAATAACGCTGGAGACTTTGTCGAACGGAGCGAAGCTATCGAGACAATCGCCGCTTCGGCATTCAATGGTCTGGTTACGCATATTCGGAACGAGGTAAATTCATCCATTGATTTCTCCCAATGATACTGACCTGGGTCTAGGACTTCCGGACTGTCGTATCTTCGATGATGGGCACGCAGTCCCGCCATGCTTCGTGGATAAACTCTGCCGTCCGTATGCTGAACCCATGGAACACGGCGTATGAGGTACGCTGCTTCGCCAAGCATTTACCAACTCCAACGTTGATCATCCCCGCAGACTCCCATATCCCTTAATATGACATTCAACTTCATGAACGACTTCATCGTCGCCGGATCTTGCCCCTCCTCCAACAATCTCACCACTATGCTTCCTCCCCACCTCGTCGACTATCCGGATCTCGAGCTTCCCGAGCGTATCAAGGCTGGGCATAAAGTCGCGGTCTCGTTTAACAGCTCCTGGGCGAACGCCAGCGACGAAAACCTCTATGCAGCCTTTAAGATTGGCACGGGAACATTCTACGAGAAGGTCTGGAAGGAGAACGGCCAGCGGTACGCGAAGGTGCCTGAGGAGCTGAAGGCCAAGGGTGCGGTGTATATCACGATCGTGGAAGGAAACAACTACGAAGGCGGAAATTGGGGTGAACGCGCTTCCTCATCTTCGCCCAATGGACCTCTTACGGGCTCGTCATCGTCCTCACCCGCACTTTCGTCTTCGTCGGAATCGCAGAATAAAGGCGAACGACAGAGCGGTGCTTCTGTGGGGTCGTCCAGCTCCAGTTCCTCGTCCTCGTCCTCCTCAACCTCCGCCTCCGGCACTTCAGGCTCATCGTCGACCTCCTCCACCTCTTCATCTTCCGCGTCGAGTACACCCGCATCGTCGGGACGCAACGACCTTGGAGACGAAAGCAATAAGCGCTGGCGCTTCGAGGACCATGTGATTGCTGGCCCCGCACTCGTCATGTTCTCATTCGACTCCGAGGGAAGACCTGTTCCGGCGAGCAAAGCTGCCAAGACGTCAAGTGTATCGTAGAGTGGCCCTTTCTTCGCCCCACTTCAATTTCGACTTCAAGCTTGCTTCCAGCGCTCGTTTGCCTGTTTGTCATGTCGCGTTCCCCTTCGTATGTTCGTTCCTATTTCAAGTTGTTATCTGTATTCGTATTCTTTTTGCCCGCCGTTCCTACCTGTTGTACCGCTCATTCAATACCACCATTTGGGAGGAGCACCACTGAAGGATTAACTTGGGCGAAAGGTCAACTGTTCGGCGTGAATGGAATTGACGGTAGGGCGTGACTGCTGCCGCTTGCGGTTTGGTCCTCTTACGGTTACTTTGCCTTTCTCTTAACCTGCTCAAACTGTACCAGAGTAGAAAGAGTCGATCCCATACTCTGGCGAGCGCTCGGAGCTTTACTGGACACCCTTTGTCGCACGAGGGGTATGACCTGCAGTGTTTTTTCTACCGAAATACCGTCGTGAGCAAAGGCATCACTCATCGTTCTTCGCCACTGGAAAATCCAGGCACCTCCAGCAGGTAAAAGGGTGACAGAACGCACCTTTAATTCCAAGAAAGGGCGGACAGTTCCAGAACAACGGTAGTTCAGAGGCCTCGAGGCAAGGATTGCGGTGCTGGAAGACAAATTGGACGTCCTGGGAAAGTTGGGAAAAGGGGGTCATCTGTTGGGGGTCAAATGCTGTCTAGTCCCTGCGCCTCCCTTGTTTCTTCCTTCCCTACCGCCATCCCATCGCGTCCCCTCCGTCTATCCAGCCGTCAGCGCGGGGGCTTCTGTAGGCCCTCTGACGGCCCTTTGAACGCGGTGCGCCTTACTCTACTTCGTATTGATCCCCCTCTAAGATTGACTCCTTATCAGGGTGTGCTTATCGACATCCGTATACACGTCACAGCACTTTCTACATTGTCGGACACTCCATCCACACTCTCCTTCTGAACCACCTCTTCGCCCTTACCGATATCGTCTACTGCAAGCAAGAGGAACACGAACATGAGTACCAAGATCACCGTCAAGCTGGGCGTTCACCCCCCATCAGTCTTTCTTCCCTCAATTCATCATGCGTCTATCAACTCGCTATCAGAAGACTCGCCCCTTTCTTTGGAGGTCGTTAAAGGAGGCAATAACCCTCGGGCTCTCGCTCTTGGAGAACGCGAGACTGTACGCTCAATTCTTCGAGCGCTGAACGAAGATCTGGACCGTATCCAAAACATATACATTCATACCGGAAAGCGATCGTCGCTTCCGCATCCTGCTACCTTGCTCTACCCTCGAGAGCAAGGCATATTGCGATCCTTAAGGCTTACATACATCGTCGATGACGGTAATGGCACTGAGCGCGACAATTATCCACCCACAATGGGCCGCAGCAGACAGACCTTCTATCCAACGCTTAAAGCGCTCACCCTTGACGGCCATATTCTCCTGTCGCTGCTTGAACTCGATCAAGCTCTGAATCTCCTAATCCCCTTGGGAAATCTCAACGCCCTCTCGGTCCTGAAGCTAAGCGACTGTGCCACTCGTCTCACAGCGAACCACATAATCACATTATTCGACGTCCTCCTCTCACTCACGAAACTAGAATTTGTCAGAATGGACGAGCTCGATATCCCACATCGCCTACACCCACTACTCCCTCCTCCTGCGAGTCGATCACACACTCCGATCACGCTCAAGCATTTCATCGCTTTCAGAACGAGCGGCTTCTCGCTGACCTACCTCCTCCGCCGATTCCAGCCCAAGGTGCTCACGCTGGACGGCTGTTACTTCATCGACTTTATCCCATGTTGTACTCGTCTAACTCTGAATCATATCCCAGACTCGAACACACTGCTAGATGTGCTCGAGAAATGGGACGGAGCCTACATGGTCATAGGGTCGAGCCCGTTCTTTAACAACACCTTCTTACAACGACTCGAACATCTAGTGAGGAGCCGCCAAGAACCCTTATGGAAGCATCTCACCCACATTGACATTCAAGACTGCGGGCAGTTCAACCACACATTGCTGCTGAGGGTCCTCGAGGTGAGGTCTCACACCCTCGGGTATCAGCCTACCCCGTCCTGGGAAGAACCAGCGGAGGATCGTGACCTGGTCAAATGGGCGAATGAATTGGGAGAGAGGGGTATCACATTCACCATCGTTTGACGTGGTGACGAAACCTCAGCTTTGCCTCGGAGGAGCCTATACCCGCAAAACTTGTGTTCGTTACCCTTCCTCGAAAGATCTTCAACTTGTATATTCCTTAGTGGGTGAGATAATGGCATAACCTCGCCTTTCCTCACCTAGTCGTTCGAAGTGTACATCATACTGTATATGAGGAGCGCGCTGACTTTGACCTCTTCTCTTTCTTTCATAGCAGACGACTTGTATATCCCTCCATTGTGCTTGACGTGCTGTGTATATCTGTCCTTTCGTATCCCTTTTGCCGCTGTACAATCTGCCGTAGAGGCTGGTGCCTCCCATACCTACATCTCTGAATACTGTACTATCTACTATACCAATCCTGTAAATTGTGAAGTTGAACTTGTACGCAGACCGGACTCCTGGTCATCTAGACGGACGCCCTGGGCCTATCTCGGCTCATGTTTGGA
This sequence comes from Coprinellus aureogranulatus, assembly GCA_027627275.1. Classification (NCBI taxonomy): domain Eukaryota; kingdom Fungi; phylum Basidiomycota; class Agaricomycetes; order Agaricales; family Psathyrellaceae; genus Coprinellus; species Coprinellus aureogranulatus. The sequence goes on from JANDKE010000152.1 coordinate 10,460, forward strand.
CTCGGCTATTCCCGGGTACTATACAGTTCTACATCTTTGTGAACGCGCCTTCGTTAGCCCACTCTAGTTAACGCTTCCTACTCGTACTGGGTGCTCGAGAACCCTCGATGAATACGCTATGGTCCCATCGACGTCAATGTGACCCCTGTGAGTCTATCCAGTGACGACGGGCTTACCCTGACAGTATTGAGATAGCGCTTCCGATTGCATGAGCGAGCAGTACGGACGGGACAGGGCTCGACCAGGGAAGGGAAACCGTATCAATTGGTGACGAAATACACGCTGTGCAATTCTCTACACGGGGACGGGCAAAGACGTCCGCTCCATGACAATTGACTGAATGAGCCTCCATATCTTCAACCATGCCACTGCATCCGAATGAGTTCGACAGTGGTAGCAAACCTAGAGGCCTGGTTTTCACCCGTGCCTTCGCCAACATCACATAAGAGACCCCACAACTGGACTACGGAGGAAACGGCCTCGTATGCTGCAGAGCATTGAGAGTCTAATGTGTTTAGTCCAGGCGTGTCCGACTCGAGGGGGAACGATGGTATCGTCAGTAGACGGGCGTGGAAACTATTGAGGTTCGCGCAGTGACTGGAGGCTCTAATAGAACATTATTATATTCTACGTAGCTTTACTGTCCAGTATTTATACTAAAACCCATTGTAACTAGAAGGTACTACAGTATTCTAATGACTAGACTGCGAGAAAGGATAGCTAAGCAGATAAGTAATCCAAGAATGGAGATTACAAATAATATTCAATAAAGATAACCCGACGCCCGAAGCGCCGAATCTCAACAGAAACCAAAGGACTTGTTCCCCGGCAACATCGTCGTTGATGTCGGGTCCAGAATTTGAATCCGGAACTATGCTGTGTGCCCCACATGTCATGGTGTAGGAGAGAATGTTGCATTTGTCCCCAGGCTCCCTTGAGATGCCAGATCTAGACGAGCCGCAGGAGCGCTAAGGAACAAGAGGATTGAACATTGCGTCGAATAGAAAAAAGCGAAGTGCACTAGAAGCGTCGACCAGGACAGACGTTCAGCAGATCGTGGTCAAGTAAAGTCGAGGTACACACTCCTAGATCCCACCCATTGGAGCGATAGCGGGAGGGACACTCCCGAAAGAGTGTTCGCTTAACAATAAGTGGCCGAATCTGTAAGAAAGCTGGAGATGTAGCTTGGGAACGTCGATGACGATAGAGGAAAATGAATATCGAGCTATGCGATCGTCGGCACGAGGCACGACAGGTAAACGCTGATCAAGGGTATGTTCGAGCAGGCACACACCGGTGCGGTTCAGCTGATAGAAATATGGGAGGTTAGGAGGACGCCGGGTGTACATCGTAGCCGTGTTGGCGGAAGCGTCAGAAGCACCGTACGCAAGTCCAATTGGGGACCGCTTCGGGGGTCCCTACGGTCTTTCGAGAAGTGGCGACCGCATTCTCGAAGGAATCACAAAGAGGACAAAGATGACTTGAACTAAACCAATTGCAATGGCTTGTGTTTGAGGACCGCTATGGTTGCCCGAAGGTCCTACACAAGCAAAATATCGACCTGAAAAGGCAGACCAAGATTCATCAGGATCTCGTTCACGGAAACGCTGTACCGACGTCGACTCGAGACTACACTCAATCCGTCCAGAGGTCAAGACGACGACTCGATCACACCAGAATAGTGCTACTCTTTGAGGAGAGAGAGGCTCGATTCCAGATCGTGGGGATGGGTTGTCAACTGCCATGGGCGGATGTGGGCGGAGTGGAATGTGCTTGCCGAGGAAGAAATAGAGGGTCATCCCAATTCCGAATGGGACCTCGAGAGGCTTCGCAATGATTAAGAACTATGACCGGAGAGTGGTCCTGGAACCAAACATCCCGTGCGTTTGGCAGTGTGACGAAGGCGGCCAAGATCGTCGTCGCGTCCATAAATATCATTGCCGCTACTCCTGGAACGTCCCAGGCTCATTTGTAATGCAAAGTCCTACGAAGAGAGACAGAGGCATTCCCCTGACTTGCCAGCAATGGAATGGGGCGAGGGAGTGCAGAGCAGTCGTCCAAGAGTCTCAAAAGGACCCCAGCGAGAACAGACAAGTTGTGCGCCGGATCGTAAGCCCCATGTCTTCGGATGTTGGAGAGACGCTGAGACTTTGAAGTTTAAAGAGTATTAAGCGAGATAGACAAAGGGCTCAGGAACCTCCCTCGCAGTACCAGCAAGACCAACTGCAGCAGAGATCCGCGAACCTCCTGAGCCCTAACCCAGTTCGCCACTTTAGTGATTGTGGGCAAGAGGAGAAGAAGGTACAATGCGCCGGCGAGCGGTAGGTGTAGGCAAGCAGATATTTGGGAAGAAACTCTATCGCGAACGTGCAGAGCGACGAGGCAGCGATGAGGAGGAAGACAAGGGTAGATTCGTCGATATCGATCCAGGCACTATCGGGGATCGGCTTGTTTCGGTACCCGGACTCCGATAGCACGTGAGCGTTCGAAAAAGGGATCCTCGAAGCCCCTATCTCGTCTTCCTCCCGGCACCCATTGGCTCTCCCTGTCGCCGCTGTGTTATCATCTTCCTTGCCACAGCGCTGGAGCGCCTAGAGTTCCACTAATCTTCAGACATTATTTCCCCCAAGCTCGAATCCACGACGCAGCTCAATGTTTAGCGGGTCACTCAACCTCAACACCTCCGGCACTTCGACGCCCACGATGGCTACCGCTACCACAGGCTTCACGGCGCCTCTCGAAGGATCCGTTCCCGATGCCCCAGCTACGACGACACCCTCAGCGTCGATCTAAGGCATCAAATCTCGCGCAATTACCATGAATACCCTCGGCACGACCCTGAGATCCTCCTGGAACGCGAGCGAGGGAAAGCACTCCGGCTCGAGAGCTGGCAGTCACCTCATACGAGGCCTCCAGCTGTAACGACTCAGTAGAAGCCCAAGCAGGCATTGGACAGCATCTCAGGGTTGGCCTATGCAATGCAGTTGTTCTTGGACGGCGAGATGTTGGAGAGCGGGGAGTACTGCAGGAAGAGCGATGAGAGCCGGTGAGTCGCCGTTTCATGATCTACCCCTCTTTCTCCTTCGCCTCTTGTCTGAACCGATTGTCTGAACCGACGTCCACGATCCACAAACGTTCTCGCAATCGCTTTCGAATATGCGCCTTTCTCATCGTCTTCATCTCGTTGGTGCTCAAGGTTGGCTGGATTTCATCCCTTTGGTGCGGCACGATACCGCCGTCGAGCTATGCCGCTTCTCAACTCCTTTACTGCCTTGGAATGCCCTTATATCCGTTATCTGCTCTTCTCAGCGGTCACTGTTGTCTTCGCCGTAGGACCGTCATCTAACTACTTATTTAGGGAGCGCCTTTACTTCACGACCAGGTTCAGCTTGATTCAGTGCGTCGAAGGCCTGATGTCCTACGAAGACGGGGTACGTTTCCGTTCACAGGTTTGAACTTTGTTCTCCTTCCTCCATGCGTTTCTTCCGACACCCCCGGCCCCTTAAGTCTCGCTACTCCATCACATCATGTGAACGAACTCCGTACTGACCTCTTTCCAGGACCTCCCCTCCGCTCACCAGCATGCGGCTCACCAGCATGCGAAGCACGGGAATGCGATAGCCTCTCGACACCGCAAGCGGCAGGGTTTACTTGTTACGATCGTACCGACGCCGGCAAGTGCGGTCACCGGAGGATCAGGAGTGAGATTGGTGAAGAGTATGCCTGGGGTTGAGAGGCACGCCGAGTTGGTGTACGCGTTCAGAGAAGGTGCGTTTGCATTTGGACCCAGTTCAATCTCGATTTCTCCTGTTTTCTTCGGTTCTCCTTCCCTTCCCATTCCTCCTTCCTCAAACCTTCCACTGTGTATTTCGTTGAATCTCGTAATGACTCCCGTTCGGCCTCTTCCTTTCGTGTCAGACTTCTGTCTCCCTTGACTTCCGTCATCCCACGTATGACTCAATGCTAACGATCGTCGCTTTACTAGGCCCTTCTCGGTATCGTTTACTCAGGAGACTGGCTCGCGTTCATCAAAGAAGAGTGCGTCGACTTCATAGCCCTCTGGATTTGCGTACTTACGCCCTCTTTCGAAACGTTCAGTCTGAACATGTGAACAGCCATCGGGATATACCGCCAACTGTACGCCTTCATCGAAGCCGCCGATACCGAATATCGCACCCGTCACCCATCTGCATCAGCGACCACTGCAGACCGTTCCTCCTGGTCGAGAGTCCTGCTCGGCATGGGGATGTCACTCATCATGTCAGATATCGTTCGGCTTGATGCCCGGGAAGCTCATGACGCTCGTTGAACTATTTGGAGACCACGGAGATCGAGAGAAGGGGTTGGAGATGTTGATACGTTCCGGTGGATGGGGAGGGGAGAACGAAGAACCCTCCATATCGGCAGGTACGTATTCTCTTCCCCGGTTCAATGTGGACGTCAAAGCTGACCTTCTCATTTCCTTGCTCTAGCCGATGAAGGACTACGCCAGTTGTTCTGTGACATGTCGTTCCTCATCTTCCACCCCGTCATCTCTTCCTTCACATTGGAAGGCATAGCCACCCCCACCGTCTCTCGTATTCTCAAATGGAACCTCAAACGATACCCGGACGGCGTCTTCTTCCTCTTCGGCGCTGGTAGCCTCGCTCTCATGCGCTCGCAACCATCCGACGCTATCCAACACCGCCAACGCGCAATCGAATCGAATGCAGCTGCGTCCAAAGCGGAGTCAAAGGCTGATGGAGGGGATGGGAAGGGCAAATACCGAAATTTAGACCATGTATCCTATTGGGAGATCGCATGCGTGTGCTTCGCGCTGTGGGATGTGAGGAAAGCGGAGGTGTGGTGGGAGAAGTTGGAGCGGGGACCGAGTTGGAGCAAGCCGATATACTCGTATGGGCTTGCTGTGTGTCTGCTGGAAATGCTCAGTTGAATGAGGAAGAGGGGAAAGTGAAGGATGCGGAGAGGAGAAAGAGGCCGAAGGAGTTGATGAGGAAGGTTCCGGATCTGAGGCAGAGGATTGCGGGGAAGAGTATACCTTTGGAGGTGAGTCATAACGTCTATTCTCGTTGTATATGCTTTCGCTTTCCTTTTGGCTTGACGCTTCCCGACCCACTCTTGTATCACTTCCTCTGCTCGTGTCCGCGTTCCTTTCGACGCCCTTCATCGCCTGGTGGATCCATTTTAGGCTTGATGCCCGCGCTTCTCCCATTGGATTCCCTTCAGTCTGCCCGTCCCGAGTTCGAGCTCGTTCTCTTCGCTTCGCCTTTTGTTACTACCCTTAATTCCATCTCTTATTCACTTCGGATTCGAGCCTAACGTTTGAACATCCGCTAACCACTTTCATTTCACAGAAATTCGTCGCTCCGCCTTTCCTTCCAGGACTGGAATTGACGTATATCTTCCAGTCCATATCACACGCCCCTCGAGCCGTCATCCGAGACCGTATGCTCCCCGAAGCTAACGCCGCTATGTCCAAACTGAGGGCCATAACACCCAAGGGATTGGGGATGGGATGGACCAACGATATCTGCCTTACGCGGTTCCTGCAGGGCGTGTGTCTGAGGTACCTGGCGTACCCCGACGAAAACTCAGCCGAGTTACAGGAGGCGAAAGATGCTGGAGTGAATGGGAAGGAGAGGGATGAGAAAGCGAAGGAAGCGGAGACGGCTTTCAGGGAGGTCTTCCAATGGGGGCCTGGCATCCAGCTGGACTACCACATTGTATATCACCCTCGTGAGTGCCTCTTCCTCTCTACTTCTCGCTTTCGTTTCTTGAGCCATCGATGCTTCCCGCCTCTTTGCCATGAGCGCGGATGTTCTATTCTCCTTGTATTTGCCAATCGAATTGGAACACTTCTAATTGCTCTTCCTTCAGACTACGAACTCGGACGGCTCTTCGCTTGCCAAGGACGGATCGCCGACGCCCGTGAGCAGTTTGAGTTCGTCCTCTCGGGGAAGCACCTCGAGGCTGAGCCGAACGGGAAGAAGGGGAAATACAGCCTTGAGGTAAGTGTCTCATGAATCCCGCAGCGAGGACGGGCAACGCGTTGACCCCAGCTTCCCTTCTCTGTAGAACGCGCTCCATGTCAGAGCTTACGCTGCCCACGAGCCTTTGGCCAATGTGATCCACCGAGCCCGTGTCCGTCCACGACCCTCGGCTTCTCACCCATAACTCAGCGAAGACCCACTCCCGCGTCGAGAGTGTGGACGGTCATTGAGTATGGTCAAGGTCAGGCCGGTATCCCGGACGGACTAGTGAATTTCTGTACGCTGAGGATCACTGCTTTCGACGAAACACTTGACTCTTCGTTCGTTTCAATGGTGGTAGCCAGAAGGCCGACGCCACTCAGGGATTTGACGAGAGGATTCGCCACAGCCGGTTACACTCCAATCTCGACTTACCCGATTCCCGCCAATCGCATCAGCGTAAAGTTTAAACCTCTTGCTTGTCTCCGTCTGCCACGATTACTTCCCTTACACATCGCTACGGTATATCTAGTGAAACGGAACTCAGGCGCGTAGGATATTTGACGATTCTAGGTTGGAAAGGCCCTCAGTTACGGCCTCTTGTCTTGGGTTTGCTCTATAGTCACTATCTTAGACAGGAATGTGCGTTTCTGGATTCTGGTTGACGTGCCAGGCCTGCACACGCGGGGTCCCTTTTGTTCCAGGTATCGTGAAGGTAGATCTCAACGACATCATCGATCAATCATCTCCATCCTAAGGTATACAAGCTACACTACATCCACAGGCAGTTCGGCGAATACCAAATTTTTGTTTTTACACGATTTCCTAGGTTTGAACCGAAGAGACTAGTTCGATCGGGACCGAGTTCAACAGCGTTATCCTTGCGATCCCAGCACCATCACCGAGTTACTCGCAGCCAACTGCGGTACCAGACTGAACGCCAATGGGAGACTGTCGTAGTGCTCAGTATGAGAGTCGAGAGGGCGATATCCTAAGGATGTGAGTGACTTACGAGGCGAGCGCAGCATGCCAGAACTTGACCGCTGAAGCCGCAGTCCAAGCCTCCAAAAGTGCAATCAACTGTACGAACCGGTCAGCCCCTCCATACACAGATAGACTGGTGTTTCGGCTTACGGCCAATGAGTCCATCGGGTCTGGTGCTCTGGACGATGGCAGAGCAGCAGTAGGGCGAACAGCCCTGCGCTGTGACAGAGGAGACGATGGTAGCGACTAGGGCGAGGAGAGGAGTGAGCTTCATAGTGTTTCGAACTCGGCTTGGAGTTGTCCTCGGTTTGGGGATAGAGACGGAGAGCGTAAATCTAGTACCGTTTTATACCTACTGACCTCCAAAGAAAGGTGCCCACGAGAGGGTCATGCGAGCTTCAGACTCGATCTTTCCCCCTCATCTGACCTTTTCGCGAACCATCGCCTTCTCCCTGGATTCACAAAGGGGGATAGGCGACTTCATGTCTCCGAGAGGTACCTCGAATTCTCGGTATGGAAGCTGCGACGATGAATAAGCACTTTGAATGGACCTACTGTAAATGGCTTTGACTTCATCTTCCAAGACTCTCTGAGTATGGTCATACAGATTTCTAAGAAGTAATCGCCTAAGGATGATGCAGAAACCCCGTATCCACGCTGTGAGAGAGGATTTATTACTTTGGACTCGTTGATTGGTTCACAAAGACTTTAATCCTCTGACGGCATTTTGTAGCACTGGATCCGCGAGGGGATCTCATAGCGTACTCGTAAGAATCAACAGCGCTCTGTTTGTCACTGATGTTGGACGAGACTTACGAGGCATCGACCATATGTCAATCATACTACGCTTAGGTTTGACGTTTTCGACACCTACTTAGCGCTGGCTCTAGTCTGAACGGATGGTTAGATGTGGTCATCCTTGACATCCCAATCCGTCACGAAGCCACGTTCGTGATCGCCGTCTCGAGGAAGCAATCGACTTCCCCCTTCGCGTTTCAGTCCCTTAGAATTGACCGAATACGAGCTTGTGATCACGGACTTGATAGAGAATGAGGTTCACGTCCGAGATGACCAATTGCGCTCAGGCATGGGCCCCAGGCTCTCGCATTAATTCTCCTTGACAGATTTCAAATGAACTCAGCGAAAGGTCCATGGAACATATCCGCCATGTTTAGAGTTCGCAATGAACATATTGGGATTGATGTAGAAGGGCCGCGCAATGCCAGAGGCCCTGGACTTTCCATTTGAGATTACTCACATCTCACGCCGAACCTGCCTGTAGTCGTGGTACTACCTGGGTCTTGTGAACGCAGTATATAATACCGACTGATGTCCGATCGAGCTTCCAAGTGCTGTGGTTCGAGATCGCACTTCTCGGAAGAAGTTCATATTCATATTCCGTGAGACAGACTGCGATCGTCTATGTGGATGACCGCCCTTGGGAACGGGCGTCAAGAGCATGCCCTTCTGCGACTCTTTCCCCTGATGGACGCGAGGAGTGGGATGATCATGAACTTTCGATGGAAGCGGGGTCGGGCTCGTTCATGAGTGTTGATTGAATTAGGATATGTCACGTCCCGCCTTCTCCCAATTCTTTTGGGGAAGAATCGGACGAAGCTTTCTATTTAAATCAGTAGGCGATAGACATACGCGGGCACCACAGCGCCAAACTGGTGGCTTCGGCTTCGTATCACCGCGAACTTCCAATTCGAGGGCGCGAATTCAACGAGAGCTTTGTATCACTATCTGTGGAAGGTGTCGAGGATATTGAATTCCCAAATCAATTGTATTACCATACACTCTTCTATGAGGATGACTTCCAGCTCGTCCTATCAGCGTCAAGGGCACTTGCATCCATTTTTCGCCGGAACTGGGGTAGCCTCGCCTTGTCCCATGACTTGACGAAAGACCGTACTCGCCGAGCTTCGAATTCCTGGGCTAACAAAGGTCAGTTTGAATGGAACGCCGATAGGACGAGGATTCACGCTCTGGCAGCATACCGATCTATTGGGCGGCCCTTCGCTACTTACGCTAATCCCAGCGAGTGAGTGCGATGGCTGCATGCACGCATACGGAAAGACTCCGCTATGGGTGCCTCCAAGCTTTCACAGTTCGGTGTTTGCACGCTCAACCTGGCGATTCGATTTCACCTCCTTTTCGAGAGGTAGTACCCCAAAAAGAAGTTTCCGGATTGAGGACCAGGGGTTAGTAATTTGCGGTCAGATTGTTCGGGCAATGCTCTGTCGACAGAGGATTCTGGTAGTGAAGTTGCCGTCAAACGAGTTGGGGATAAGAAAATCCACACCCAGATCCTAGTCACGTTGAATACGGTGGAACGTTCGACGGAGCGAGCTACCCGGTGACTCCTCGAGGAGACATGTAGAGGATTCAGCTCCACAGGTCTTTTGGGGGACGAAGGCACTCACTGAATCATGAGGGGAGACTAGCCCAGTCCGACAGAAGTTCCAAGCACATTCCCTCTTCGGTGACCCACGTTCGTCTCTGCTTCCTCCAGAAGTAGGGTTAGGGTTGTATGGTGTGTCAGGGTTGACAATCTTTCCATTCTCTCATGCTTATCAATCAAACCCTAACCCCTCAATAAGAGCGAACCCTATGGAAGGACCTAACCCTAGATGCAAACCCTAGGAGAGGTCCCAGACAGAGATCATGTGGAGAAGCAACTGGGACAGATGACAGTGGGTCCGAGAGGTTCCAGACTGGGTGCACCATGAGGAGAGGCAGCTCCACAGGAGGAACTTCCTCCCACAATGAATCTCATATGAGATGATTATAAGCATAAGCCTATGTGCACTCATAGGCCATGGCATTCTATTGTTCTGTACATGGGTCATAGGTGTGCAATGACTGGACTGGCAACTGATGCATGGGTTTGCAAGGGGGAGGTGGTCCTATATATATTACCCTTACATCTGGCTTGTATTTGTAAATTTGGCTGGGAGGGAGCCAGATGTAGGGGCCATTTGGGTGGGGGTGGGTCAGCAGTGGTCAAGGGGGTCAGAGGGCATCATTATCCAGGGTGGCTGGGGGCATACAACTGGCTCCCCCACCACCATACATCTGGCTCCAACTCACCCTACATCTGGCTTCTCACTGCTTACATCTGGCTCTCTCACCCAAAAATATATGAGGTAGGGCACCAACTCATATAAAAGGTCTCGACTACCAATGTCCAACCTGGGCAACTGGTATCAGACATTGTTGTATCAGGTAAGGCAATCCTTATAGAAGGTCTTGATACCAAGTCAAGTCAACCTGGTAACAGGACCCGGTATGAAGTACCCTGGGACTCATACCGGATTTCAGTGAAGAAAAAGTTTGTATGAGCGCACTTTTGCGTCATACAAACTTTTTCAATACACTTCAAGTGTAATGAAGTGAATACAAAAAGTTTGTATGACTACACTTTTGCGTCATACAAACTTTTTCAGGACCCGGTATGAGGTACCATGGGACTCATACCGGGTTCATGTGAGGAAAAAGTTTGTATAAGTCCACTTCTGCGTCATATAAACTTTACGACTACCTTTCTGTTGTAATGAAATGAATAAAAAACGTTTGTATGATGCAGAAACCATCTCATACAAACTTATTGTCCAGTCTTATATGAAGTCAGACCTACCTCATATAAGGACCCGGTATGAGTCCCAGAGTACTTCATACCGAGTCTTCTGTGGACTTTACATTAGAAAATGAAGTCAAAACAACCAGGCTCACTTGGTTGAATTGTAAAAAAACAGAGTGATAGTGGTTGGAAAGAAAGAGCAGCTGATGATCTGCTGGCATTCAATGTGCTGGCAGATCATGTGACTTTGTTTGGCCATTGATATGTGATGGAACACAAACAACTGGGTGAACATTGATGCCATCAATTCACCTCTTGAACCTGAACCACCACCATCCCACAATGCCTTTCACTTGCTCTGGTTGCTTCCTTGTCTTTTCCAGTCAGGGAAAGTTGATGGATCACATCCAAATCTGCAAGAAGTACAGCAATGAAGATGTAGAGATGGAAAGTCAAGTAAGTGGATCCAATTATATGAGTCAGACTGAATCTCATATAACCACCAGTCTGATGTTGAAATGGTAAGTCACTCTGCATTATATCAGGTAGACCATACCTCATATAAGGGTCAGTCTGGAAATGAAGAGGTCAGTCTACTTTGTATGCATTTATATGACATAGGTCTGACCTCAAATAATCTGACTAGAATGTGAACTCCAAGGTAAGTCAAAAAGTTTGTATGACGCAGAACAGCACTCATACAAACTATTTTCCATAAGGTTGAAGTAGTAAGTTCTTTTTAAATTTATATGGTGTCAAGCTCACATCATATACTAGGCTGGAGTGAAAGGGAAAAAGGCTTCAAAGAAGTCATTGAAACGAAGCAGGGTAGGTGTCTGTGTTTGTCTCGATACCAGGTTAGTCTGACATGGTATCAAGGAAAACGACGACGAAGTGCAGACTTTAGGGAAGGACACTGGAAAAGTAAAGTCTACTGAGCTTGATACCAAGACATACTGACCTGGTATCAAGACTATTCCCAAGCCAACTACAAAAAGGAAGAAGATTGCTGAGGTACGTCTCCACCCGGTATGAAGTACACTGGGACTCATACCGACTTCACTCTATAGCAACAACTTATGGAAGAGGTAATATTTTTTCCGGTATGAAGTCCAGTGGAACTCATACCGGGTTGACTTTTAGCGAAGAGGTATCTCTCCCACTAATGTGTCAATTGAGGAAGTGGTGAGTGGCACACTCTATGTGAGTATTGGCCCAAGCTCATATAATATACAGGAAGACGTAGATGCACCTCCTGTTGCACGCTTGAGCCAGCCAACAACAGTAGAGGTAAAGTACACTCCTTTATAAAATGCACCATTGTGACTAACAAAATTAAAAGGAATATGTTGTGTGCCCAAATGACATGCTGACATCTACGTGGCTTCAACAGCACGTTCTGGCAATCAATACCCGGCTGAAGCTGTTCAGTTGCAATGAATGCAAGCAGCTCTACACTGCTAAAAATGTGGCAGGCCATGTCAAGCAGCATAGGAAAGGGCTGGGCAGTGCGTTCAAAAACAAGTTGGCTGAAATAATCAACGAGAAGGGTATTGTTGAAAAATATCCAGCTATATCCAACACAGTCAACATTCCAGAAATTGGAGGTGTCAGTACAACCAAGGAATATGGCTGTCCTGAATGCGCGAAGGCTGGAACGGAGCGTAGTGTCAGCCAACACATCTCTGACGAACATGGTGGCAAGCGTCTCAAGCCCATTGCCAATGTCTACACCCAAGTACCTAATGGAGGGGCTTGGAAAACCAAGTATCGTATTGAACGATTCAGTCTAGACGGTCAGACGCAACCAGAAGATCCCAACTCTGCCAAGGCTCAATGGAAGAAGACATTCACCTCCAGCTATAGAAATGTATTCACGACAGCTCGGGCTCCTAGCAATGCCCGCTATGTCAGTCCATGGCTCCAGCATACGGGTTGGACGGCTATTACCGACGATAAGGAAGTTCAGCCATTTGTTGACTTGGTTGCAAGTCCAGAAAACAAAGGGCCACTTGGTTGGATCCACAAGCTAGTGGACGACTATATGGAGGCTGCAACAAAGCTATTGCTGGTCACAAGCAATCAGACAAAGCAGAGGCTAAATAGTAGCGAGCCTGAGACTGGGTAAGCTTTTGTCAATTCCCGTAGCTACAATTAACTGACAATTACTAGTCTGAATCATAGTCCGTTAGAGCCGCACCACCAGCATGCAACTACGATCAAGAAGTATGCAGAGCCTGTCATTCACTTGGTCGCTGCCCTTCTACGTGAGCCCCTGGACGACTTCACCTTTGCTAGTAGTCCGGAGTTGGATCAAGCTCTTGCTGATTTGAAAGAGAGCAAATCCCAGGAAGACTTGCATAGAGTCTTTGTTCAACTCTGGCTACACGAATGGCCATCCAAAATTACCCAGTCATTCCCTGACCCCACCCTCACCTTCCTTGCCCTGTCTACACTCAAGTCAACTGGAGAATGGGCGCACCCCAGAGAAGTCACTGGAACTATCGCCAAGTTGCATAGGGCTATTCGCCTTACTGTCTTGACTGAATTGCATCAGAGACTCAGAAGGACCATGGGCTTGCACGAGATGACGGAAATGAAAAATCTGCAAGTCTGGGTCAAGAGCCATGAAATGTCGACATTCGCAGACTTGTACTCCCTTCAGAAGTACGCCAGCACCATCGTCTATAACACCGTTGGATTTCCTAAGGTGGTCTTTCCTAACCGGCGCAAGAAGGACTACAACGACATGCTCTACGATGGCAACCCAGTGTCTATAGGTGGCCTACAGAAGATCGAAGGGAAGATGGAAGACCGCATAGTGGACTTGTTTCAAAACCGGGTGCTACTAGGAAAAAAGCTAAGGGTTGACTACACTACAGTCTCTGACAATCTCTCATCCTCAGTACCTGGCGAATGCTTCCTGGATAACAAGAACAATGACTTCTACAAGCATATGGACGACTTGGGCAATGCTATCTTTGATGACCCTGACTTGTTCAGCGAATTCATGGTTCAAGACCCCTCTGGCAAGTGGGTTATCAACGAACACCGCGCTATGATGTGGTTTGAAGACTTGGCAGAGGTGGAGGCACATACAGCGCTGGGCACAGAGATGAAGAGTGGCGCTCCAATTCGACTAACAGAGTTGGTCTGCAGTCTGATGCGGAACCGTCACACAAGGACAAGAAACGTAATGGCAGTTGGCGACCATCTAGCACTCATTGGTCAATACAGCAAGACCACTAGTCAGACAGGCCTAGACAAGATCACACCAAGGGCCTTTCCAGGTTTTGAACAGGATGTAGTCATTCAGCTGCATACATTTGCAAGGCCTTTTGCTATCGTGAGTGCTCTGTTATATGACCTCCACATACGACTCATATAATGGTCAGTTCTTGGCTGAACAACTATGGCCTGACGAACCAGAAATTGCAATGGCTTACAGCGAGCTTCTATTCATGGGTGTCAAGAAGGAACTGGACCCTGACCACCTCAGTTCGTTAATGGGCAAGATCTCAGCTAGTGTCCTTGGGTGGTCAATGAAGATTCGCCCTTACCGCCATATCAACATTGCGTTCAAGGGTCACAAGTGCAAGGGCCTTATCGACCAGGAGTTGGAGAAGGAGATCATCAGTGAAATCCACGCTCTACAAAGTGGCCACTCAGTNGCTACAGAACGTCGCATCTATGGCTTGGAGAAGGAGAATCTGGATGGCATCTCTGAAGACATGATTGCGCTCTACCTTGACGCGAGCATGGAGTATCAGAAGGCGTTTGGAATTCCTGTTGGNGGCAGTGGCCTACCTTATACTCAACTCAGGATGGCCGACTTNGTGCAAGANGAAGNNCCTATTGNNCCAGCTCCAGCTGNAGTCACNCAGGCANCAACTGACTTGTCGCCTGTGATGGCNATGCTCAGNAANATGCAGCAGGGTCAAGATCTTCTNCTNCAAAANATCAGTCGATTAGAAACTGAAGTTGCNGATCTCAAACGTAAGTCACAAACTCGAANCTATACAANAAGAGACTAATNGCTNTTCAATAGNCTCTGCTCTTGNNGTGCAACCAAGCATCCCTCCCACCACTCGAACTCCTTCACCAGGTCTCGAATACNTGGANAGAGANCCTGAGGTGCCTATTCCCTCNGNGCAGCAGCCTGACGACTTTCAAATGGGNGANCCTTTGCCTTTNAACGANNTCAGNATGGACTTCGATGAAGACAGCTATCACGGNGCAATNGACTTGACNGAAGAAGACNATGAAGNNGAGGAAGCTGCAAGCNATACAGTAGAGGTTATNANNATNGACTCNGANGAAGAGTCAGANGANGANTNNGCTGGNNTCCCAGTNGAAGAGCCTATCACTCAAGACTATATNGANGCCACTCGAAAGGATATGCTAGGCNAGCTACGTCAACTTGATTGGTCCACAGGCTGTATGGAAGTCAAAGGAACAAAAGGAGGCTGTCCACCATCTTCTTTCGCTCAANCAAGATGTCATNGTCGCCTTACCTACNGGCATAGGCAAGTCAGTCATTGCTCTANTGCCAAGTCAAGTNGAGAATGCGGTCACNGTCATTGTAGTCCCACTGGTCGCCNTTATGCAAGATTGGAAGCGCAGGCTTAATGCCTTTGGTATTGCCTATGAACACTTTGAAGGTGCAAGAAATCCGACTCTGACTAGCAACGCGAATGTGATCCTCGTCTCCTCTGACATTGCAAGGCACAACTACTGGCGACAAGCAATAGCAACACTCTCTACCCGCCGTACTATTGCGCGAATGGTCTTTGATGAAGCGCACTACTACTTCACAGACTACAACTTCCGCACGCATGCTATGCAAAATCCCTTTGAGCTGCGTGTTGCATTCCCCTGCCAAATTGTCCTCCTTTCCGCCACTCTTCCACCTGCATCCAGGCCATGGCTCATTGACCAATTCGCTATGTCTGACCCAGTGGTAATTGAAGCACCCTCGTCCAGGCCAGAACTGCGATACCGTCTTGAGAAGTCTACCAACAATGTCAAGGCTATGGAGCAGGAAGTCAGAAGGATAGTCCAGGAATGTAAACAGCAACTCAACTGGACAAGTGAAGACCGGTACCTCATCTTCACTACCTTTGCGGATAAAGGCGATCAGGTTGCAAAGGCACTTGGACTTGACTTCTACCATGCGAACAGAAGTACGGAGGTGTTGACAGACGCAGAACGTCAGAGAAGGATGAAGGCTTGGATAGACGGAGAGAAGGAAGGACTTGTCTGCACTAATGCCTTGGGCGCTGGCAACGACTACCAGCACGTACGCCTCACTATACACCTTGGCACCCCAACGGACACAGTCGCATTCAGCCAGCAGTCAGGTAGAGCAGGAAGGGATGGGCAAGAGGCATGGTGTAGTGTCATTCCACATGGAGGAGCAATTGGTGGCAAGTGCGCTATAACTGGCCACTTTGTTGGAGCAGCAGAAATGACCAAGGCCTGCAACATCACAAGTCAATGGCCGAACTCTTGCTTCAACTATGCGACCAGCAAGGTGCTAGACGGACAAGGAAGAGTTGTTTGGACTTACCCAGCCACCACATGAGGTGCTATGTCTGTGCTAAACGTAAGTGTCGTACTTGCCCTTACCTGATACCAAGCCAGGGTTAGGGTTAGGGTTAGGGGGGTACAACAATCCGAGCGAAGCGAGGATTGTTGGGATATGAAGCAAGTCGGGGCGACCGAATAGCGACGAAAGTACTGAGAAAACTCTGGCGAGTTGGGGACTCACCAGTTCCAGAGTTTCGTCTTTATAGACTCATCAGTTCTCAATACTCTGGGAACGACCTACCGTTGGGCGCCGCGCAAGCGGCGACCTCGGAGTTTACCTTGTTCCGACGATCTATTGTTCTATTGTAATTGGATTGCGCAATCGCGCCGAGGAAGACGCAATTTCCGGCACAGTTGCCCTGCCGGTCCCGCCAAGAAAGGGGGATGACGCAAGCCAAGGAAATAGAACTATAAGGACGAGGGCACAGGGTAACACCCGGGGTCACCGGTGGCAAAATTACGCCGGGGTGCTGTGCACGCCAAGTCCGAACTTACGGGAATAGCTGAAACAATTAGCCCGATTAGGATAAAGGCATTACGCACCTTATCAATCTTCCTTACCCGGGTCTCTTGCCGAGCCGGATCCGACGGAAGGCCGGATAAACGGAANNNTNCANGGNNNG
>JANDKE010001520.1:0-14002 GCA_027627275.1 Coprinellus aureogranulatus
GGTATTTATTGAACTGGACCCTATATATAGAGTATAGTATACTACACGCGGAGCCTGGGGTTATGTACCTTTGAAACGATAGATTTAAACGGCACGTCTAAGATGTACAAAAAACGCGGGGATTCGCACGGACGAGGTACCGGGAGATCGTGGTGGTCGATGAAGAGATCTTGAGCGTCCGAATTCCAAACTGGGAAGGGCTTGATTGTGGGTCCCCGTTGATCTGACGCCGAATATCCCTTCCAAAGTCGTAACAGTCAAGGACTCGGATGATTGATTGCCAGTGTGCGCATTCCAGTGTGGTATTGAAGCACTGAGGTGCTTCGTCCTGGAGGCACCACCAGAGGTGGTCTAACTCTACTCTGAATATCACAACGAGAGAGATCCAATGCTATGTCAGCCGAACGTTGCGAGCATAAATTGCTTGTGAACGCTGCGACACTGTCTCCTGCTTGTTTTACTTTAATCTCTTCTGTAGCTACATACCTCTACACTTCCGAGGAATGAAGCTACGGAATTGCAGTCAAACATGACCTCCTTCAGGATTTTCAAGCTGCTCGTCGGCACCATGCATCTTGTAGGATGGACTTGGCTAATCCGTGCTCTGCCAGCACCATGCGACCACTTCTTTCCCTTCAGCAACTCGCCTTCAGCAACTCGCGAGATGCAGTATTCAGACACACGACCTGCAGGGGAGATATCGATTGGTGCAACATGGGCGGCGAGATCTTCCAGCCATCAATTTCACCGAGCACGGCACGGAGTTCTCACAGGATCTTGTCCTCGCTAGATCCTAAATTCATGAAGTGTTAGTGCCTTCCGTGTTCCTGCATACAGATCCTGAATTCCGACATGCTCTCAGTCCCTCTCATTTGAGCCTAGCTTTAAACTGTGATTAAAACGACGATTAAAACATCAATATTTTATGCTTTCTGGCACTTTTCCTCTTTCTAGGTCTATAGAGGAGGGAGCCCACGGTGCGTGAAGTACGGGTAAGGCTTAATGTATTGCTGGCCACCCTCAGAATCACAGTTTCACCCGTACCCAGTTCCCTGCTCAGATCGGAAAAGGATATAGCAAGTCAATGTTTGAGTTCTCCTTTCCACTGTCTCTTTTCTTTCAATCACCTCGAACTGCAGGATGGACGTCCCTTGCCTTTGGCAGGTAGGATCCTTCTTGATGCCTTTCTGCTGTATTGATGAATGCACTCTATGATCCAGAGATTCTTTTGGCGCATGCGGAACGGCAGTCGCTCACCAAATGCGTACTACCCTTAGCCCCCATGTTGGCTACCCCCCACCTTTCGGCCACTTTTCCAGTTTCGCACATTCCTGCCCTCTTTGGGTCGAAATTTCGCCACAACTACGTATTGTTGGATTCATACATGCCTTCTATGCATTTATTTTAGCGCAAAGGAACTGGGGACGAGAAGGGTAGGATGAGGTGGTATTGTAACGCTTCGTCATGCATGCCATCAGTGCCGATGTTGTGTCCGAGGTCAGAGCAGCGAGATGTGCGCTCATTACGGTTTGAAATTTCAATATTATGGCGCACCGTACATAGCTATCACCTTATATGCCTTTATGGGCTCGTTTGAAGCGCGACAGTCAAGACCAGGACCCTTGGAAGTCAAGGTGGGCGAAAGGTAGGGGAGTCGGAGTTCAGTGACATTTGATGTTCATCACCCTTGTTCGCAGAGGCCGTTGTCTGCCGGACTGTGACAGATCTGTGACTGGACGAAAGGTGGGGGTGGCCGACATGGGGGCTAAGGATAGTATTGAACAATCCACTTCGAAGGTGATTCCGAAATGAATCGCTTCCGATAATCGCGGTTGATGCCAGGTGCTCCGATATTTCGTTAGTGCTTGCGATACCTCCTGACAGCAGAGGAAACCTACTAGCTCCGTGATAGGCCATACGTGGGCCGCAGCCCTCGCAGCCACTGAACATCTCGAGGATGATGCTGAAGAATGGGCCGAACAAGGCACCCAGCTTCACTCTCGGTTGCCCGGCACACACCTCGAGCAGATGGCGCGGCTTCCCGCAAATGTTGTGATTGTATTCGGTCGTAGTGGCTACCCAAGGCGGAAGATACTGACTGCCGCTGTGCCCCTCCGTGTCAATGTCCACATGAACCGGCGCCTCGCAAACCGTTCAACGGCCACCCATATCCCTGACCGAGCAACTAGTCGACAATCCTATGTGTTCTGGGTCCGAAATTTCCAGCCCTTCCTGCATTTTCATTCCAACTATACATCCGGTACCCCATGATTTCGCCCCTCGCAGCACCCACCCCAACTCTCACCCACAGGTGCCGTTCTCTCACAAACCCCTGGTTCGCTTCGTTGCAACACATAGCTTCCAGTCGTGTTGTCAATCAGTTTGTTCATGGTTTTTATATACATGTATAGCCTCTGATTAACATGTTGTGTCTCTCATTTTATTCCTGTAACATATCAAGTATATAGCTGCACCTCCAGGTGGACTCCACTGGAAATCCAGGGGAAACCGCTTGGATTGCACCTGGCGTCTCCCTGGAATATATCGGTTTTGGTCTTTCAAATGGCGTCCGCGCGGAATCCGAGCGGATTCCGCACGGAAACTCGGATTCCGAGTGGATTCCTCTCGGATGCGTGGGGCACCGTAAAGTACAGGTTTCCAGATCCGCGGACAGTGAATTGTTTTGTCAATTAGGTCACCGAAGCTTCCACCGAGCGAACAGCACCCAGCTGGGTAATTAAATTCTCCAATTCGGCGCGACTTGCTAGGCTTCGTTGCCGGCTTTTCAGCTGGGAGTGGAAGGATATTTGGCAGATGTTGAGGTCATCTGTGTGGCCTGGCGAGTTAACGTGTTGCATTCTTCTGGTGAGTGTATTGAAATGACACTACCACGCCCACCTGAACATTGGCATTGCACAGGGACAGCCGTGGAAACACAAACCTATAGGGCAAGAGATTGGGCCCGCAGCTATATGGACGGTCGAGTCGTTGCTTGTCAGTAACCCTCTGGGACCCACACCCTCAAATCTTCTACATTTCGGGTTTAACATATGGATAAAGGCTTCCTACTCACCCGCATTAAGGGCGTACACGTGAGAGAAGTGACTCGCACTATGAAGCCTCCTGACACGGGTTGCCCCCGTCAGGCTGCGTCCGAACCCGTCTACTCGTACATGCGGCAGAGTCAAGGACAAATGGAAACGCCAGGGGTAGCCAGCCCGCGTCAATGCCAACGGGTTATCGGCCTCAACAATGACGAGGGTGGACACGGGCTCCTCCCCCGTCTGCTCGCGTCATTGCCACTTGCCCTCTGTGGCATCGTCTTAGAAAGGCCCTTGGCAGTCGTGTGGCAAGATGCAGGTGTAGGCGTATCATGTAGCACGTAGTGTGCCTCGCTACAGCTCATGATATTTTCCAAGGTCGAACTTCCGTCTCGCGACGCGCACTTCAAGTCAATTTGAACAAGTCCGTTTGGGCGGAGAATGAACAGAAGCCTATATAACCTGGGCAGAATCTTGAAAGGCTCCCACTTCAATCTTTCACACGAAACCTGCTTTCGCAGACGACGTCAACAGTGAGCCTTTTGCCCTTATCTATTCAACTCATGCTAATTGCTATTACCATCGCCCGCTCCTCAAACTGCTATTCATCTCGCGTCATGCTCTGGGTTCGCTGTGGGGAGCATCTTTGAAATGATGGTGGGTGCTTTGCTTGCATGGTGCAGGATGCCGCCATCAAGAGACGACCAATAGGAGGATCGAATGGCTGCGAGAGGTAAACACTGTAAGCCCCAATTTGCTCTGTCGTCTACAGGAGGTGGCGCAAGGGGGAGCCGTAGCGCAGTTTAGGTTATTAAGCAGGCAGGACTATCACCGACATTCTAGCAGGCTATGCATGCGACATTCTTCAGATCTATGATCAGTTACTATGAAGTCCAGGGACGGGGGCAGCCCCCGGCGTCCGCCCCCGGCCTAGTCGCGTACTTTACCTGGCTAGGCTGGGTATTATCCTCAGCAGGGACAGGGAAATCCCCGACGGGACCAGGGAAACGTCCCTGGCGATTCCCCGTCAACTGCTGTCATTGCCAGGTATTTTCGGTTCCCTGTCCTCGCCCAGGGCTCTCTCGGAGCATGCCAGGTACTCCATCCGTCATTGACACGGGCGCTTCTCGGTAAAACCACTCAGAAATCGGTCTGGATTAGACGTAAACCTAGTCGCATTGGCTATATCAAGTACAAATACAGTACTGTAACAACTGTAGAATAGGAAGTGCGAATAGGACGCAATAGCAATGCATGAGAAGAGGGAATCGATAGCAGCGATAGGGGACAAGAAGAACACGAGCTGCATGACTGAGGGACATATTCAAAACCAAACTTACCAACCTCCTCACACATCATCCAACCGTCGGGATCCAAAGTCGAAATAGCACTTGCGGAGAGTTGACCGATGGGTAGCCTTGAGTTGAACTGGGACGCTATCAGCCAGTTCGGTCAGCCTTCGAGGTAGAAAAGAACCCACCAGCGTCAGATACCCTATCTGCCCACCAATGCGAAGGAGCTTTGGGTCATGTAGTAGCGCACTGTTTGTTAGAGCGGTCATAGTTTATAGAGTTGATTGCGAGTGACTCACTATCTGTTCTAGTGGGGAGGAAGGATGGGTCGTTCCATTTCCCTCGAGATTGTCGGCTCGTTATATAGAGGTTAGGGTCTGTTCGGCTAAGGTATCGGCCATTGACGATCGGTTAACGTCACATGATGTTACCAATTCGGGGCAAAGTCCAGAAAGTTGGTGGACTGCTCCGTTTACACGCCCTCCTCGCAGAAATAGTTCCCATAGATTTGTAGTCCGTCGTCTCAGCTACCCAGAGATGTATATTTTATGACGGGAAAGACATTCTGGATGGCAGAATAAAGGAATTGCGTAGGTGCCAAAAGCCCTGATTTCGTCTTGATGCCTGCTGATGCGCGTCTGACGCCCGGTTTTGCATCCTTTATTCCGGCGTCAAAGCATGCTGCATGAATTTTATATTCTACCTGAAGGCTCATTACATGCTACTCTATACTTCTATGGAGCCAGAAGCTTAGGTTCTGCCCTCAACGTGTCGATAGAGAGCGCTCAAAGCTGGGCTCGCTTAATTTGGCAATTCACGTGACGTTAACCGATCGTCAATGGCCGATACCTTACGATAATGCAGACGCATTATAATACGATCAATAATTCGATCAGTTTCCCACCAGCCAAACTGAAATGCCATCGTGACGGACGCCCACTGAGAGCCCGACGAGGCAGTGCAGCCCGCCGTTCACAACGATGACAAACACCTCCCGCTCACCGTTGGTAACAGCAATCACGAATTTTGGACCATACCACAATACTCCCTCGGTGTTGGTGATAACAGTTGTTGTTGTAGAGCGTAGGCAAGACGACTCTTGGCATGCATTTTCTCTTTGTCGCCGTTCATCACGACGACCAGCCCTGCAGAACCCGACATCAGACGATCGTCCGGAACCCTCTCTCTCATGCCCTTTCCGGTTCTCCCGCCAGTGGGAAATTGATTGTATTATTGATCGTATTATAATGCATTGGCATTATCGTAGCCGAACAGACCCTAACTCTGAGTTTCCACAACCCTGTACCACCCATACCGGCATGCGGACACACTCCCCGTTCCGAGAGCGCACTGTAGTAGTAGAGGCAGGGTCTCGCCGACTGACACCCAAAACAACTCATGATTAGAAAAGCCTCTGAATATGTACTCGATATCAGATCAGGGTGTCAAGGAAAAGGACCACCCCAGTACTATAGGTCCATTCAGACCTCTATCTATTACTCTTCGACCTAACAACGACAAACGCGAGTACAGGAAAACAGAACTACGACAACCCCAAAGAGATGGATCCCGTGGAATGGGTTGTGAAGGCTTTTGGCGAGCAGATTAGACGGTACATGACGCCGGCGGCTGCGAAAGGGATATGCATGAGGATGACGAAAGCCATCCGCGATCGGAGCTGTTCGGAGGACGACTACATTCGAGTCCTTCTCGAACACCTCGCGGTGTGGCAGGGATCCTCGGTTTAGCCGAGAAAGCCCACTAGACGCCCAGCTCGAAGTCGGACACCTCGCAGTCGGACAGGAAGTCGACGTCACCCAGATCACACAGGCCAGTCGGCCTGGATGTTGATCCCGTCACTCCTCTGTCTCTGCTTCGACCACCACCAACACTCTCACAGTCTCGGTCTTGGACAAGGCGGCGTCGGTGTTGGAAGCGCTGCGGAGTATGGCAAGCCTCTCTATGGTGGCTCTGCCGGCCAGGTCGGTATGCAGGGATTCATGGGTCTCGGTAGCCAGTCTAGCGGTGTGAACCCCAGCTCGGCTGCTGGTGGACCTCGCACCGCTTCATCGCCTGAATCTGCGTACAAGCCCTACGGCTCCAAGGACGTTGGCGTCACTAGTGGACGTGGAGGAAGCGTTCAGCAACAGAGCCAAGTCCAGGGTCAACCCCAGAGCCAGAGCCAGGGTCAAAGCACTCCGGGTGGACCTCAGGGTCAGGGCTTCTATGGCTCTAACAGGTTTGGAAGCGGTGTTGCTGGTGTCGGTGCTGGTGTCGGTGGACCCAGCAGAGTGCCCACCCCTAGCGCTCCCCCAGCACCTTGGATACTCCCAGGGCAATGACTGCTGCTTTCTACCAGCAGTACCAGCAGCCGGGCAACCGCTACTGGCAGTAATTGCCTTGGTGTAGCGAGGAGCTGCAGTGTGGCGGGCGTGCAGATGGAGCTCTTTGTGGGTCGGTAACTCGGCCTTGCGTCTTCATATCCTTTCTTGATGTCTCTTGTTGATTCCCTCACCCCCTTCCATCTGCATTTTCTGACTTGCTCACTGCATTTGCTACGGCCAATTATGCGCCTTCACTCATCACAACTCATTCACGTCTCTCATGCGCCTCATTGTGTCTTTCCAGTTCTTTTTTCTCTGTTTGTTCATCTCTCTGTCTACCGCTGTTCCTCATTTGTCTCTTCTCGTTTGGCACCACCGTCTCAGTCATTTGTATGTCTAGCAATGAACTCTGCGCTCTAATTCATCTACCGTACTCATCGCGTCTCCTCACCTGCGATCGTTGGCGACTTTTGAACGTCGAGCATCTATGTCTTCCATCAAGATTCCCTTCGTGTGCCTTCAAGCTCAAGGAGCTTCAAGGGTACACCATCCCCGCCGAAGATATCACTCCCGGTGAATGAATGGCCATTCTGTTAGCTGTTCGTTCCGCTATACACATCGTGCTACTGGTAAAACTGTGTAGTGGTATCTTCCTGGTAGATATAAATGAGTCTAGACGACTGATAAGCGCCCGTCGGAATCAATCGAGGTAGCTGTTGCGGAGCTGGCCCACATCCCTTCCAGTAACTTATACATAGATGTGCTTGTCCGTGTCACGCCTATATGGCGACCAGGCAAACGACCGCAAAGAGCAAAACGAGAATGTTGGCACTTGATCCTCCGTTACGCAGACAAGCGCCATTCCCAAACAATCCATCTGTAGGAGTCGAAGCGGAGGGCGGACTGTCCGAAGTAGAACTAGCGGCCGAGGTAGGCAAAAGTTGAGCAGTCGATGTGCTGAGGATAGATGTGGATGAGGTCGCGGACGACGTCGAAGTCGACGTGGTCGAAGAATGAGGGATACCCGACTCTGTGCCTCCATACGCCCTTGCGAGAGCCGGATCGAAAAAGTCGGTAGCCTTTCGAGGGCAATTAGACTTGGCAATACCCTCGAAGTCTGGCAGGACTCACAGTCACGTCCATGTAAGCCCAGGCGGGTACCGCAACGCCTCTGGGAATATCCCGAGGAAACCTGCATTATATATTCAGTCCACGGTACGCCAAATGCACACCATACACCTACACTTTCGAGTACGTGGTTGTACAATTAGTCGAGTACACCGACCACCTGTAAATTTATAGAATCGGTGGGGAGTCAGCATGACTGACCTTGAATTAGCGCCCAGGAGGCGAGGGTGGACTCACGATAGGAACTCCCTGGTCTGGCATAGAGCGCAAGCACTCAAGAGTGAATAAAAGACGGAGCTGCAGCGGCAAGGGGTTGCCTCGGACGCTCTGTCCACTGGGCCTACGTAAATAGACCTGGGTGGAAGAGGCGGTAGAGTGAACCCTTCGAAGAAAGCAATTCATGTGAGCATCGACTCGGAAGACGGCGCATTAGTAGCATACCCAGGCCATTGTGACGCACGGAGCCTAGAGCTGCCCCAACAACGCAAGGGCTTTGTTCGAGAGAATTGAATGTCTAGAGTCACTTTTAGCATCAACTTAGGAGAGGAGCAAGGAGCAGGAAGCATACCCAAAACTCTGCTGAACAGGTAGCAACAGACGACATTGTGGTGTGCGCCGGACAAGAGATTGGCAAGCGTCCTTTAAAGAGCTCCGTAGATGATGATATGCGATGCCCATTCTGGCCTCTCCGTCCGTAACTGTAAAGTAGCCAATTGAGAAGGTGGCGCAAGTAGAATCAATAGGCCGGGTAGGTAATGTGACGGCCAGGGTCCACGGACATGATCAGCAGAGCACTCGCTCACTAGCGCTCGTTACTTCCAGGAGGAACTCGCGCGTTATGATAACTTATAAGAGAGCGACCCATGCGCACCGTTCCCTTGACATCTACAAAAGCAGAATCAGCGGGAGAGTACTTAGCTGAGCACTGCTGAGCACCGTTCCAACGGTTTCCGAGCTTCTTGTCAGAGTCATACCCCCGCTAAGGTCCGTTTCCGTCCAGGTGATGGGTTGGCTGCGGCAGCATGATAACAGATACCCATGGAATGTTACAATTGTACCAATATCGGTCGTCCATTGGGTTGGCATACCGAGATGCCGGGTTTCGCTCGGTTCTCTGCGACTGCGCTCACTACATCCATCCACACAGGCGAAGGCAGTGGCTCGGGCAGTCATTGACGGGGCCAACCGACCCTACCAGACGTAACAGTCCACCTACGACAGTCCCCAGCGGTGGAGGATCAACTATGGCCGCGCATTGTGAGGGAGCAAGCTGGGCCACCTGAACAGTAAGCATTGCATGCTGTGACGAGTACATTATGGAGTCGCATGGTCAGTCGATCTGTCCCGAGCATAAGATATCGAACATCGCGGTCATACTAATAGAAAAAGGGAGTCAATCATACCCCGAGATCCGGTTGTATTGCAGAGCAGCCAATGACCCAAATGCGACACAGTACGGGGCCGTCATACTACCATAACACCCCTCAGCCACTTCCCATAATTGAAGTTGACAGGAATGGGGTCGTCCTTCTCTTCCGAGTAATCGATTGCCTCGTGCAAAGTCTGGCCCCTTTGCGCATGAATAAGGAACTCGACAGGTGTCTTTTCATAGACATCCTCGGGGAAGTAAGCTGATTCTGCATTCCGCGGGAAGTAGACCTTGCTAGACTCGTTGGGCAGGTAACCCCGGGCGTCGTTTGGGTAATAGGGCGAGGAGTCGTTGACAAAATAAGGCGAATCCATGGGAGAGTCGTAGTTGGGGAAGTATCCGAAGCCGGCGCTGACAGCAGAGGCGTAGATCTCCCAGTCTTTGCGGTCAGAAGCATTCATTGGCGCTTCGAGGAGGTCTTGACACTGATTAAAGTAGCTGTCCGGAAGAGCTGGTTATAATCGAAGGCAAGGGTCATTCCAGAGATGACATACCTCTCGTACTCTTGCTCCTCTTGGTTTGACACATCTGGGTTCAACAACCTCAAGGCGAGTTGGGCTGTATTCCTGATTTCGCTGACAGGTACGACTACTTTCTCCTTTTCTTTGTGCACCTTCTCTCTGCGATCTGTGGTAGTAGTGGCAGAAGATGAGTTCCTGCTGCTAGTGGAAGGTTGCTTCTTGGGAGCAGGCGGAGTCGCCTTGCTGTGTCCACTAACAGCCGGCGACGAGCCAGCGGAGCTGGCACCCCCGATCCAACGGCGATTCAGAACTCCTTGCACGCCTTGCAATGCGCGGTGCGAGCGAGATTCAGTATGCGACTGGACGATAGCTGGCGGCGAGGAAGAAGTGGAAGGGATCGAGGACCGTGGGTCGTGGGGGTTCGGAGGGTGATGAGCGTGCGGTTCAAAGGGGCTCTGATTGACATCTTTCAATGTTTTTCTACTCCCGAATCAGTCAAATAAATTTCGAAACCGAAGGTGACCTACCCAGGTAGCTTCAACGTGCTATTCATGCTATAGGCGAAGTGCTTTCCTAGGCTCGTAAACAACGTCGGTCGGTAGTATTCCACCCAGAAGTCGCCCTTCGTCTGTGCAAACTCCTTCAGGGCGCGCTCGCAATCCTCCAGAGTGTAGGCAGGCATTAGGTGCTCGTCGTGATACCATTTACGGTATCCACTTCGAACGGGAACGCCAGTGACACTACGTTCGGAGTGGACGCCGAGGAAGAGGTTGATAGCCGCTTGCTTATCGGCGTCTGAATAGTACATGAAGGAGATGGCGTGAGGTTGCTGTTCAAGGGTTGGTACGGGAGGGGCGTACCAAGTAGTGAATTTGCATAGAATCGCCTTATATTCTCGATTATATCCCTGGAATGACTGTTCCAATGTGGCATTCTCCTGTAAGTCTCCACCCTGTTCACAAGTGCACTTCCTGTGTACTGCAACGCGATGGTGTCTCCGTGATCATGGTACATTTCGGTCAACATATTAACTGCGTCGCTGTCGAAAGCGAGGTTAGGGTTGTCAACAACCCCAAGAGCGTACAGTTGATGTCCTAGAGCACGTTTACCAAATACGAACTGAGCAGCATTGGTACGATCCAAGCAGTCGACGCAGTTGGTACGGCAGATACCATTCTGAAGGGAGATAGTCGAGCGGTAGTAATCTTCATGCCCTCTGGGAAGCGTGAGGTCTGTGTCAGCAACGCAGCGAAAGGAAACAGCCGCGATGTGGACGTCATTACTCACTCAGCTTTCGCTCGAATGTAGTGCGAGTATGGCTCTGGTCCAGAGTGGAAGAACCCTGTGAGTTGGATTGATTCTTCGGCAATGTCTTCGAGGTAGCTTATTACGTCTTGGGTTTTCCTAACAGCGCCGTCAGTGCCACAAATCTATATTACACCCGCCGGCCCTACTCTTTATATGCCCGGCTCATGTCCCAAGCACGATAAACCATCTTCTTGTCCTTGGGGAGAAATTGGTTCAAGTACTTCACGCATTGGGTGTACTCGTCGAGCAGTTTCGACTCCCGAGGAACAGGTTCTCGACGTTTGATGAGATTGAGGATGGTAATGGGCGTCCCATATCGCATGAAGAGATCATCGAAATGCTTCGCCGCAGCCGTGTAGAAAGGGTCGACGACGCTGACTGCAAGGAGAACATTTAGCTCACATCATATCGACGAAGAGAGGACAGGGAGAGATGGCGTTCACGTCGAAATGCAGGGTGAACAAGTTACTCACTTTCAATAGGTGGTTTGGGAACCATGCTCGTCGTTTCTTGTGTCCAGAAGACGGGGATACTCCCCCGGTACTGAAATCATTCGAGTCAGCGAACTACAGGAGTGAAAGATCGCTAACCGCTTACCTGAACATAGCTCGTATAGTTTGGACTTGGCCGCCGTTCTTGGTATTGGCCACCCGGGGCGAGTCGGTCTGGGTAGTAGAACGGAGTTGTGACGGCTTCGGCTACGATCTGCTCTGTTTCCACTTCGTTTGCAACGTTGCCCTAGATGCAGGTGTATCAGTATTATGGAAACATGAATCGGGAGAGGGGTGTGAGTGTTAGAGCAAGAAAACAGGCTTGGTAAGCTTTGAGCATGGGCGGTAACTCGACACAACTCACCTCGTCGTTGACCCCGCGTTTAAGATACCGAGCCCCTGCAAAGTGGCGTGACCGTCTTGCGATGAGTGTTATGAAGACTACGCGGCCAAGGACTGTCAGCTCTACAAAAAGAGTCAGTAAGCGCGCACTCGCTAGATGCAGAGCAGGATAGACAGGGATACGAAAAGTGGGAGGGATGATGCGAAGGTCAGGTTGCTGAGTACGCACTCGCTTGGTCGACATGCCCATGAATCATCGGGACCATCCAATCCATTCTCATAACAGGCTTCTCCATGTTCGAAAACGCTGCGCTCATCATATGGAAGTTCCATGCAAAGCGGTCGTTGAAAGGCCAATCGGCGTGCACAGGTCTCGCCGACTTTGTGAGATTGTATTGCAGGGTAGAGGTCAAGTCGTAGGTGTAGCTGTGTAAATGGGGAGTCAGTGGGGAGCCCCAGATTTAGCCTGGCGAGTTGGAGGGAAGACGATATACCTGAAGTAGAAGTTCTTGCTCATGTCGACCTGCTTGAAGATGTTCATAAGCTTCTGCTCTTCTGCAGGCTTTTCCACTTTATGGTTGAAACAGACGGGTACTATCTCGGTACCTTCACAATGATAAAGGTAATGACCTCCAAGGAGTGCGACTACGGAGCGCTTTGTCAGAAGGATCAGGTACCATCCGGCGGTGAAGCGAATGAAACCTGGGAGTAAAGGTACTGTCAAACGCTTGCTGCCACGAAAAGTATGGGTAACTCACCTGCTACGCCAAAGAATACCTTCGCCTTTCCCAGCCCTCCGTATGGCTTGTTCCCGTCGTCCAACATCTTGAGCATCGCGCTCATCTGCCGCCCACTGTACTCAGCCTCATCCTCGACTACTATCAGCTCGTGCCCCTCGTTTGGTGTTCTATCGATCTTGATAATGCGATGTCGTGAGTCAGTCGTGTTGGAAGCGATGATGTAGAAGCGAACGCGGTTTTCGTACAGCAAAAACTTGTTGTAAACCGACTGTGTGTGAGGGTGCAGCGCGTTGGCCTTGGAACTCGAATGCACGTTGGTGGTGGTATGAGACGCAGCGGAATACTTCTTGACGGGGTACGCAGAACGATGAGAGGGGGCGGTAGCCGGTGGTTCTGGCGATTTCTCGTTCACCTCACCATCAGGCTGTTGAGGAAGGGGCGTATCTAGGGGGTTTGGCGCAAGAGAGGTGTCATTCAGTTGTTGCGCCGCCTTCTCATTTGCTTCAGGATCCACTACAAGTAAAGTCTATACTTAGCGATTGTATGAGCGGAAAGCGGAGAGGACGGACTCGAGCATGACGGGAAGAGAGCTTGGACAGGGGCTTCGGGGGCTGTTCCGCTTACATTCCTCCATGCATCAGCAAATTCTAGCTCCGCTTTCCCCGAATCCGGGATCTGCCACTGCCAGCAAAGCAAATGCTATTACGCGTAACTTTCCTATGCTTTTGGCTCCTGGTGAACGCTCGGTTGCCGTGCAAGCTTTTGATGGCAAATGTGTTTGCGCCAGCAGAGGACCCCGGCTTATACACTGGGTAGGCTAGATCTGGATTTTGGCCTCCAATGTCCGGATTGTAATTTTGGCGGAGGGTCGAATTTGTCCGGATTACTACCCAGCCTAGCACCCTTCTCCAGGTCCGAAATTTGCCCTTTTTGGCTATTTTCACCCTATTTTTCGCCTTGGCCTGCCCGTTTTCGTCAAAAAACGCGTTTTCTAGCGAATGCGCTTCGAAAAACGACGTTCCAGGCTCGAACCAGCGACATTCTTGTTTTTCGCGGTTGCTGGAGGCGCTACCCATCGTCCACCAAGACACTCACAGGCCTCGATTTGTCTGGATTTATACCCAGCATTTTTTCGCGTTTGCCTCCCAATTTGTCCGGATTGCTACCCAGGCGCCGCCGCCCTACGGCGGCGATTTTTACGAGTCCGGAGTTTACGGAGGAATCGTTCTGTTACCCTTGGATTTTGCGAGACGCTCTCGAGCGACTTTAGGAAATTATGCACTGCCGCTGATGCGCGAGTGATCCCATCACTTTGGCCAATACGCGAGCCTGCGCGAGACGCTCTCGATGCACTTTGGGCAGGGGATACAGCCACTGATCCGCGAGCGATGCCATCATTTTTGGCCAGTGCAACGGGTCTCAACTTGAACTTGAATCCACGCCTGC
>JANDKE010001521.1:0-13995 GCA_027627275.1 Coprinellus aureogranulatus
CTTACATCTCCAACCTCACCCCCTGCCTCGTCAACTCTATCATGGCTCCCAAGACTGTCAAGCCCCTCGCCGCCGCCAAATCCATGCCGGCGACGACTGTCACCGAACCTACTTCCTCTCCCCCTGCTTCACTATCGAGACAACTCGCCCTCCCCGTCCTAGGCCTTCGCCCAAGAAGAAAGGGAAGGAGGTCCCTTCCGTCGCTACCACTACTCCTTTCTCCTTCGCACCTCCCCCTCCTCCCCCGCCTCCTCGNCGCGTTCGCCGAGTCATCCACTTCGCCCTCCATGAGAACCTTACAAGACGACCTCGCCGCCATCCACAAGCGCATGGAGGAGCTTATTGCCTTGGACCTTCCGGTTCTCAATACCCGTGTGCAGCAGATCGAGGATACGGACATTGCCATTCTCTCAGACCGTATGGATGGCGTTGAGGGATGTGGAACCGAGCTAGATGAGAGAGTCCAGGAGATTGAGACCTTCATGACTACGACGAAAGGTATGCCTCCTGGTTATTATGTTACCTCCATTCTCTTAGCAGCTATAACAGTTACTCTCCCTACCCTCGAGCACTCTCTCGCTTCCGTTAAGTCAACCGTTGATGGCATGACCGACATTGCCACTTCAGCGGTTGATACCGCTACCTGGGCCAAGTCCACTGCTGATGAAGCAATCGACACTGTCGACGATGTCAAGAGGGAGATCGAAGATTTGAAGGCTAGGTTCTCTGCCCGTGAGAATACCCTCGCTGAGGTTGGGGCTCTCAAATCCCGGGTCGACGCAGTCAGCGCCTCCCTTGCTGCCATTCGAGGTAGCTCTACAGGTACTGGAACCACTCCAACGGCCTTCCCCTTCCCATCGTCCTCATCTTCGGCATCTTCTCTCCGAGGAATAAGGCGATGTGATTGGCTGGGAGGACCCCCTTCTTCCGCTCACATGGACCCCGCGGGGTTCTTATCATGGGTGGACGTGGGGGTGGAATGCAGGATGTCAAGGGGGCGGAAGAGGTGCTTCTTGGATTTGTACTTTTACTTTGCTCTGTTGTGTGTACCACTTCACGGTCTTTACTCCCTGTTGTATCCCTAACCCGACGAACGACCCGACCCCTCACAAGCCACAACCCCAAAGCTTTTGGATTACGAAGAAGTTGAAGGAAGAGAGAAGGAGGAAAGGAGGAAAGGATGCAAAGAGTCTGGAGCACGTATTTGGAGAACGGACAACGCGTAACGCGGGTCGTTCCAGAGGATAACTTTAGGGCAGATAGCCCCGGTATGGTACGGCTATCATCCCCTATTCCTATTGCTATTCATTCGCGCTAACCAATTCCATTCATTCATTTCCGGTTATCCCTCCCCCTTCCACCCCCTCCTCCTTCCACCAACTGCTGGAGAGCGCTTCCTTCGTTGTTCAAGGCGTTGGAGATGGGCGAGGTGATTTGGTTTCTCTGCGCAGTCTGTGGGTTTGGGTCCCTGCTATAGCAAGCCGACATCGCCGTGGTCCATTGCCGTTGTAGCTTTAGCGCGCCCTTGGGTTAAGGTTCGGATGTGTCAGCGAAATTCCAACTACATAGGGGCTCGGCAGACGATGGCGGCACTGGCAGTTCGTTCCTTTTTCCTTCCACTATCTGCTACACTTTCCGGGTGGGGCTCACAGTATAAGACGCCCGCTTCTCATTCCCCTCATATTGGCTCTTACCCCAGCTCATTGTTGCCATGAATCACGGCTCAAATGTCTGGCGAATTGCGAAGACGTTTTGACCTCCTGCTTCACCCTCAGCACGAAGACCCACAGAAGCAACGCCCAAAATGGCGACTACTGCACTTAGAAAAATAGCTATGACCTAGATTGGTCTTCTGCATTGGTCATTTCGCTTCCTACCGCCGCAAGAGTGTCTGTCGTCGGTCCTACACCCAGCCTCTCCCCTGTTCCATGATTTCAAGATCACTTGAAGAATCACGAGAATGCGACAAAAACGATTCTCACAGGCACATATATCTGTCGCTGTGGAGAATGAGTTTGTGCTCGAGAATAACTGGGTGGGTGGGAGAGGGGCTATGCAATGCATGACTACGGGATGAGGCGGGGTCTGGAGGTCAATATAGAGGAGATGAGTGATTATAAGGTACCGAACAGGTGTGCATCCTCCAGCTGCGTAATATTTCCTTTCTCTCATTTTACCTCGAGACTTTCCTGTGAGGAGGATTGCATTTCTGCCTCGACCACGAGCTTCTATCCGGTGAGTGGGAGATCGCATTCTGAGCAAGCACGCAGCTGATCCCCTGCTTGTCCTTCGTATATCTCTTCAGGTACTGGAGACGGGACAGGCCCAGACTTGGGGATTCACCTTTTCATCCCTCGACGGCTCACAGACTCATGACCCGGCCGTCCGCCAATACTCGCAATTGAATTGGCCACGCTTTTGCCTCACCATTTGAATCCTTCACTATGACTGCTGCATTTGGCCTGCCACCCTCAGTCTTGACTCTTCTGCGGGCCCCCAGAATGTTCTTATATGCCATGCTCATATGTGGACTGAATAATAGAAGGACAGCAAGTGGGTAAATTAAACGAATGACGAATGGCACCACGGACACGTATAAATGCTCGCTTCTTCCCGTTAATACTGAGACGCAAACCTCATTTCACTATGAAACTTGGATCCAGGGAATTTCGCTGGATATTCCCTGGCATACCTGTCTAAGACAGGCAATTTCCCTGGCTACCTGGTCTTGACAGGGAATCAAAATACCAGGGAATTCTGAATGAATTCCCTGTCTGCTCGGATTCCCTGGTCATGCCAGGCGTCAGAAATCCCTGTCGCTGACTCCGCGAGAAGTTGACATCGCCAAGTCAGTTTGAGCGGAGATGGAAAGATGGGCTACAACAGGCCGCACCAGGCGGCTTGCGTCTCGACGTCTACCTTCTTCTTCCACAATGCCCTTCGTGGTCCAACGTAGCAATGGCGGGTTATATTAGGAAGGTTTCTTGGTGAGTGCACCCTTCCGCCTTCCACTTACTCGCTACTGACTACGAGAAAAATGTCATCTCCGTGTCTCCCTGGACCTATCGCCCCACCACGCCCCCGCTCAATCTATTCCCGCCCGATCGACGTTGCTGCCTCCTCGTGCACAATGGTATGTCTTGATCCCTCTCTCCTGCTACCTCATCTACGCTTCATTTCAGCTTAGGCGAGCTCCCCAAGTCGACGTCAGCAATGAACCCAGTGCATTGCTTCATCATGGTCAGATTCGGTTCAGTAGGAGCCCTTTTGCCACCACTTCCATCTTTCGACTCCTTCTGGCTTTGCTGTTCTCGCTAACGCTTCCATTATTCTGGGTTGGGCGGGTTGTCAGCCGCATTCAGTTGGTCGCCTCCTTATCATACTCCATCCACCATGCCCCTGTCGCCAAGCATCGACTCCGCCGAACCCTGACTTCAATATAGCCAAGCGCGGCGAGTCCCTCGGGCGGGATCGCGGGAACGAAGGGGCGACACTGGACGCACACGCTGATATGAATCCGTATGATCGTTTCATCCTTCAATTTCCCTCTATTGGCAGACACTGTCCGGTGTCAATTGGGGCACATTTAGTGCGGTTCGCCGGTACGTCTCCTCCATCACAGCTGCATTGCCGGGGACTTGTTTGTTTCGCGCTCTTCGAGTGTAAGATATACAGTCTGTATATGTAGTGCCAATGATCAATGCATTGTGACCCCCCATTTTCCATAGCATGAGCGGGCAAATTCACTGGATGTTCCGGGAAAACAGTAGTATTTCAAGATATCAAATTATTGCATTACATGTCGTTGACGGTGAAAGTCACTGTCCTCGTCATGGAACTTCCCTGTCAGTGCCAGGCTATTGAAGCTGGTCTGAGATCCAGGGGAGATTTATTCCCTGTCATAGACAGGGAAAGCCTGCCGGGGAAATGGAAAATATTTCATGGCAGGCCTGTCCCTGGCTTTGACAGGGATATGCCTGGTTTTGACGGGGAAAGTCCCCGGTTTGGACTGCGAAAATCCCCGGTCTCGCCAGGGAACGAAACCGGGGAATTTCCCTGTCTTGGAGTTCCATAGTGTTTTCTTTCCCACTTCACGTCGGGTGGCTGCTTCGTGGGCTGAATCTGCCTCTATCGAAAAGCCATCAGCTCGTCATATCAGCTATGTCGCATCTTTCCCCGACGGAGGACGGGGACGGCCCCCAAAGCACCGTCGATGGGTCCACGACGAAACGAATCATCGATTACAAGCGGAAGGAGGAATGGGAAGCAGGTACGCCATTTCTATATGTAGGAGAGGGTAACGAGACCACCTATCTAACGCACACTCTACTCAGACCCAGAAGGCTTTCTGCAAAAAAGTTACAAACGATTTTGCAGTGTTCTCATGATGGTATGGACCGAGATTGATTTCAGCAAGAGTATGTCTAACGTCCAGGTATGTTCAACGGCAGGCGACATTCACGGCAGGCATTCAATTAGCCGCACTGTCCTTTGTGAACGACATCGCCAAAATCCAAGCGCCTCTCCCCGCTGAAACCGCCGAACTGCGGTGGGTTAACCGATGGCAACATGAATACACAGCGGTTTCGTTCGGAACTATGCTGGGTCTTTTTGCAGCGACCTTAAGTTCGGGATGTGCCGGACTTGCCTCAATCAACGCCGGCGTCATGTCTTATTACTGCATGCACCCGCCAAGCACCCGCGTACGATCGTGCCCAAGTTCGTCTGAGCTGGCCGACGACGGTCAAACACCGACACTTATCCCAAACCTCCATCTCTTCCCATCTTTCCTCCCCTCTCCTTCCGGTTGCCCACCATGTCTTCCAAGGGTACATCCTTGCCGTCGTTCGCAAAGATCAGAGCGGCTAACATGTCTCAGCACGCCGGCGATCCGTGAGTACGACGTCACACTGTTGTTCGCCTCGAGCGTGCAACCCCTGTCGTCCCCACGCTGTCGTCAAGACCAACTTCCAGTATCCCGCTATCAGGGCTCAGATCTCCTGGGTTCTCGAGACCGGTGCCCTCACCCCCGACTCGCAGCTCCCCAGTTGGGTCTTCACCTCCGAGCTCGTCGTGAAGCCTGATCACCTTCTCAAGCGCTGTGAGAAGGCTGTTCTCCTTGCCCTCAACGAGACCTGGGATGAGGCCAAGGCCTGGATCGCGTCGAAGGCTGGGAAGCCCCCAAAAGTGAGTTCTTTTTCCATTCCTCCTTGGGGTGGAGCGCCCTGATCGTGTGCGGCGTTGTGGATGTCTGCCTCGTCGCGTGTATTATCAGGGCGATCTGATCATCCCCTCACGTTGTTTATGAGGGTGTGCACGCTGCAAGGCATCAGTACTTTTTGGAGCAGGAGCGCGTCTCCGTGCCTGTGCTTAATTACCTCCTCCATGTGTTCAACCCCTGGATACTGATCATCACCTGCAGGTCGAACCGATTACAGGCACCCTGAACAACTTCATCGTCGAGCTCTTCCTGCCCCACCCGCCAACACAGAGTACTACGTCTGCATCACCTCCCAACGCGAACGCGACTCCATCCTCTTCGCCCATGAGGGTGGTGTAGACAAGGGAGATGTCGATGCCAAGGCTCTCGTCCTCGATATCCCCGTCACCGAGCCCTTCCCCTCTCGCGAGGCCATTGCCCAAGCCCTCCTCACCCACGTCCCCGAGAAGAAGGAGACCCCCATCGACTTGCGTTCACCTCTATAGCATCTACGTCGACCTCCACTTCGCCTACTTCGAGATCAATCTCCTTGTTCTTGATGCCGTTGGCGGCAGTGAGCTTCAGGTTTGCTACCTCCATATGGCTGCCAAACTCGACCAGACTGGAGATTGTCTGTGGACCCAAGTTGGCTATCGCTCGCGACTTGACCGTCTACGCTGCTGCCACCAAGTCTGCCAAGGTCAACGCTGAATGTGGCCCTCCTATGGTGCGTATCCTCTTCTAACTGACAACAGTCAATCTCTAATCGAGATCACAGGCTTGACCTGCTCCCTTCGGTCGTGACCTGCCCAAAGAGGGAGCATACATCCAGGAGCTCAGCGCCTCCACCAATGCTTCCCTCAAGCTCACCGTCCTCAACCCTGAAGGCCACATCTGGACCATCGTTGCTGGTTGTGGTGCCTCTGTCATCTACTCCGACGCCATCGCTGCTCACGGATCCCCATCTATGATGAGCATGGCCAGGAACTCTTGTGTGCTGGCATGAGGATTTCCAATGTTATCAAAGACAAATTCGAGCTTATTGGTACCCTTTTGTTGTTCTAGTCGGGTTGGTGCTCTGGAACATTTATCTACTGTGTCAATGAAGAGGATAGTTCTTTTCTTTTCTCTAGCACACCTTGTGATGATGCGTCCATTGATTGTGTGACAAAGGTTTCCTTTGGCATTGAAAGGATTATGTACAGTATCCATTTCATATGTTCTACGACATTGATGTGAACTCGGACTCGTACCTTGCCGTGCGGAGCAGCGGCCACAACACAAGTACATCCACAGCTCGTCGAGTAGGTAGCGTATGAGTGTATC
This sequence comes from Coprinellus aureogranulatus, assembly GCA_027627275.1. Classification (NCBI taxonomy): domain Eukaryota; kingdom Fungi; phylum Basidiomycota; class Agaricomycetes; order Agaricales; family Psathyrellaceae; genus Coprinellus; species Coprinellus aureogranulatus. The sequence goes on from JANDKE010001521.1 coordinate 6,527, forward strand.
ACGCTGCGCAAAGGGATTTATGAGTGAGAGCTGAGAATGAATGCTTATCATAACGTACCTTCTCTCCCAAAGCCCATCCTCCCCACCAACGAATACGAGCCAACGCCAGCGTTGTCCAACTGGTGCAAACATAAATCGATACTGAGAACCTCCTCTTCTGAAGCAGTGGGTCGTGAACTTGTCGGCGTTCGCGATTCCTGCTGCTGTCGCCATCTCGAAGATCATCTTCGATATCGCGTCGGGAGTAGGTGCTGTGTCGGGATGGGCGCGAGCATGCTTTCCCATCCGGGGGAAGACATGGTCCTTGGGATCCCATGGGCGGCCCAGGAGGTAAACCTCCGCAAAGTCCAGCCAGAGAAGGAGGTGCTTATAGAGGTCGATGGAGGGTGTCGTCGTCGAAGGCGGAAGAGGCCAGATGTTGTATTCATTGCCTGTTGATGTTTGGATCAGATGCCCCCGCCTCACAGATTGCCTCACTCACCTGTCAACTGGTGCTCGCCTTTCTTCATCTTGTTCTGCCAATTCTTCCTCTCGGTGAGTTGGATCGTGAAGTAGGGAACCTGTTCGGCTGGGTTTGGGCTGTATCGCGGGCGCTCTCCACAGCCTGGAAAGACAATGTTTTCATAGCGCACATTGGTCGTCTCGAAGTTTCTTTGGTGATAGTTAGTATCTCCTCTCCTTCCATAACACAATGCGAGCTCACCTTGTCCACAGGACAAATGCAAATGAAGAGAATGCCCGCCAGTATAGGTGCTTTGCCATCAGCTCGATGTCATCGCCTGTTTGAGGTATGAGACCCTCGGGGCACTTGCGGAGCGACTCAGCGTATATACGCTCCATGTTCTCGAGGGACATGGGCTTGGAGTGGTTTCGCTCACGCTCGCCGTCTTTATTCTGACAAGACTCGTTGATATCGGTGACGTGCGCGCTACGTGCAGGGTTCCCTCGGCATACACCTGTCGATGCATCGCACACCCATTTCCCTCGGTACTTATCGCCTGCCCTGCATGAACGGAAAGTACTCTATCAGCTGTGCCACGAATGCTCACAGATTACACCTACAGGGTGTCATAGTGCCACAGAAATGCGGAATATATTGAGTATGCCGTCCCTCCGCTGAGTCCCTTCTCAAAACATTGGTGGGATATGTACATGGCGATGGCGATGGGGGTGAACTCGTTAGGTGGACCGTCAAGGCAGGAGAGGAATCGGGGGTCCGCAGATATGTTCTCGACGCCGTCAAAGGCTTCATCCTCCCCGGTGCTGAACTTTCCTTCCTTCAAACTTGCTTGAAACTGGGCTTGTGCATCTTCCTCGTCGGCGGCAAACTTGCGCAGCCACTCCTTGCAGCGTCTGATATGGCCGCGGTAGTTCTCGGTGGTCTCCTTCGCCTTGCGGTGGGCAGTGGTATTTTCGTCCAGTCGCTGTCGCTCGGTTTCGAAGTCGAAATGCGAGCATTCGACATCTGCCTTATGCTTCCGGTGAGCCCCCTTGTGCTTTGCAGTGCGAGTGCCAGAGGGGTTGGGCATTGGGGCTATGAACTGTGGGGAAGCAGATAGACAGTTGGTGGTGGGATCTCAGGTAGTTGTCTCGATGAGAGGGAGAGTGGGGGACAAGTGGGGAGGTCTCAGACTCTCAACGCAGACAATACCACGTCGCTTGGACCGCCAACACCTAACCTCTTCCGGATCCCGCCTCCCGCGCATCCTCACGACTGCCAGTACGCTGTCACACTGGCGTACGGACATATATTCTTACGTTCTCAATTTACTGATTTTTTTTTTTGCTGTTCGAGAGGGTAGTGACCCTGAGCGGATTTGTTCGGCACCTGTACTAATCCGTGTTTGCAAATTGGGACTCAGGCACTGGCGTCGAAAGGACTGCACCTGTGACGAGCAGACAGGAACCAGGCCATGCGTCTATATTCACTTTTGCCCGCTGTCGGGGCTGCAACTGTGTGGGTACTTCTCCAAGCCCAGCGTGCATTGCTTGGTTGTGGCTTCATGGCGAGCCATATTCGGAATGACGTGCAGTGATTGACGTCGCCGCCGGTCAACTACTGAGGTGAGATTGCGTTCGGGTCCGTTCACCACAGTCTCCCAATGTTTGGGAGAGCCATAATCCTGGCTCAGAAACCCGAGAGCTCGGGTAGATCTGACGATATTTTGACAGGTTGCTTGGCGGAAATCCTGATTCGTCCGAGTCTGTAGCGGATCTGGATCCGGCGTGCTGTCACGGATACCTCCTCAAGCGTATTGAAGTGCTTCATGACGAAGTGATATATCTGCGATAGGAAGGTTCTCATCTTTTCTTGTGTACTCACTCACCCTGCCCATGCCACACTCGAGGAGACATGCCAGGCTCGCTATCCATATGTGTGGTGGATACCGGATACCGGAAACGGGAATATGTTCGCGCGCTTCGAAGAGGCTTCAAGTTCAATTCCCGGCGACAACGTAGTATATACAAGGCGGATAGGAGCCCTTCATGGGCGTTTCAACAAGGGAATTGTGCGAGATGTAAGATAAATGCCTATTTAACAATGTCTCAATGTTTTCGAGCACGTATCCCATTCAGGGAGCTCCCCTTCTTGATGTCCACTCCAATGGTAGGAAACCTCGCCTCTTGCACACTATGCAGGTACCGTTATCGGACGCTCCTAATTCCCAAAACACTCATATCAGTGCGCTGTGAGGTGTGAGGAGCCGTCCTGGGGTTCAAACATAAGCAGGCGGCGCCATAGGCTCAAAATAGACTCTCGCGCGCTTGCGCGCGAGCGGAATTTGAATTGTATGTTGTCGCGTCGCGTCACAATGCCAGCTCATAGAGCGTACACCTAACGATGTACCCCTGGCAACCTTGATGTCCACCTAAGTGAACTCGCATACCCTCAAGCCGTCCGCTGCTACTTTGGTTCCCGCGCACCAGCCTTTCCACCACCTTTCCTAGCTGGCTAGCACCATGCTGCAGTGTTTCTTTCTGAGGTCTCTCGCTCTGGTCTATAGTCAAAATGGTCTTTTCAATCGTATACTCAACTCAGCAGCCTTCACAAATACTCTAACGCGTGAGTTGAGCCGAGAGTCAGAGCAATTGGACGATGCCTGCCAAAGATTGATAAGATGTGTATCTCATCCTCGGGACTGTTATCGCGCGATTATCTTCGCGTGAGCCAACGCCGAGCACGGATCTAAGCGGGTATCCAGAGCCCCGAAAGGTGAATATCCTCAAAATTATTCCCAAACGGGCGGTATCCCGTTGACAGTGATGGTAGGGAGGCATCACCTTTGCCCCCATCGGGAACCCTAGAAGAAAAGATACTGGAAATAGACAGATTCGGAAAGGGCGCCCACGCTGATGATCCCGAGCGCGCCGCCAGCAGAGGTGCGGCCAGAGGCAGGGGTGCACAACAACCAAAGTACACTCTCCCTCCTCCCCTTCCTCCTCCCTTCCCTCTCTTCCTTTTTTGGAATTATTTTTTCTTTTTCTTTTTCCGTCGATTCTCCACACTTATGGGTATCGAGCCACATGCCAATCGAGGTGCATACACATGGACCCACAAGTCTCGCGAATCCGCAATACCGAGAGTTCACAAGCCTCGAAATCACTGTTATCGGACCGGATGCAAGTGCGAGTAACGGAGGTACCTGGCATGAGTGTGTCCCAGATGTCCGCCGCATGCTCAGCTGTCCGACAACGTTATGAGTGCCTACGGATGTCGGTAGCTTGGAATGTAGTCAGCAAGCAATTCGCTGGTATCCCGTGTATCTCAATGTGGGTTAGCTCTGAATTTAGGAAGTAAAGAATTGAAAAGTCTCCATAAAATAGAGTGATTCTAAATTTGATTAAAGCAACAAGGCCGCTTTAAAAGATCCCAGTACCCCGCACCGATGCGAACCATCTCCGGGCCAGACGGTTCTCATGCATGTCCGAGTCGGCGGCTCACTTTGGCGCTAGCCCTGTAGCACAGTTCAACGGTGCTTGGCCTATACGCTCATTACTTCCCAAATCAGATTCCGAGACAGACGAACCTCTTCCCAGCGGGAGGAATCTAGCCAACCTACGTACAATCAATATCTAATCAATACGAATGAGATTATGAAAATACAATGTTGTACGCTATGCGGCGCAGGACCTATTCACCATGAAAACAAGCCAGAATGAAAATACAATGTTGTACACCACGCATTGCACTGGAAAATGGTAGGTACTTGCTGGCGAGTAGCCATCGCTGAGAAGTTAGACGCGAATTGCGTCGGAACCACAATGCTGCGACAGCACCACTAACTTGAGTACGCGAAGGCATTCAGCTCGTATACCTTGTTTCAAGATACTGGTAACGGGGTAGACCTCCATGAGCATTGAGCGATGAGCAATGCCGTAGCCCACACAGTTTCTTCGGAAGTATACTAGTAGCCTACCATGGTAGGCTTCGGAGAACGAGCGCGAAGCCCACGCAAACCGAGGGGCGCCGGCAATTGCCGGCTCGCATACGACCCTGTCAAACTGGTTCGTCGGTCGACTCCCAGCCATCATCCCTTCCTCCTCCACCGGTTCCAAGCCCTTGGCGAGATCTATTCTTGGATCTGCATCTCGCTTTACCAGGTTTTAACCCGGCACGTTAAAATTAGCGGAAACAGGAGACTTAAGTCAATGACTTCCTGATTGGTCACAAGATGACCTTCGGCATTCGCCGGCTGCGGCGCTTAAAACGCCTTCAAGTTCGACCACCAGCGAAGTAATATACTCGAGAATTGCGGTATATTGTTGGTAACAGGGTTTTGGCAACGGGACAACCGAACTTCTGCTCCAACTGTGTTTAGGATGTGTCCTACATAGAGAAGCGAAGACTCGAAGAACGCTATTGACATCCGCATTGGTGTGCCATGACTCCGGACTCAAAGAAAACCGAAGACCTGGAAAGGCAAGGGCGCCAGATCAGGTTCAGACCCACCCCTTCACAAATGACCCAAAGGAATCTTTTCTTGCAGCCGATGGGGTCTGCGGGTGTTTGTCGGAGGCGTCTGGGAAAGCCGACAAACGGGAATGGAGGGAGGAACGCTTGGGCTGTGCGTGGATGCCCCATGATCCTACTTTGAGGGCGGATGGGGCGTTTGCGACGACCGGTGAGCCTGNGTTTGCAAGAGGAGGTAGGCGCGGTGACGCTGAGTCTGCCAAAGTGTGGGGTGAAGAAAAGAGGGGTTCATCTTCTTCCATCTCATNGTCCTTATCGTCCTCCACTTTCGTGCCTTCCACCTTCCTTGCCTCCTCGACANTTTCGGTCTCTTTGAATGAANCAGCAGCTGCCGNTTTGGCTTTCTTTTTCCCTCCTTTCTTCTTGCGTTGCTGCTCTTCTTGTTTCCAGTAGTCCCCGACCTCTAAGCGCTTTCGTTCGACCTGTTCTTNTTTGATCCTCTCAGCCTCCTGCTCCAAGCGCTTCCTTTCCTCGTGTTCTCGCCGGAGTTGCTCGGCGGCTTCCAACCTTTCCCTTTCTTTTTCCTGGGNNCGCTTTCTCTCCTCTTCCTCTCGCTTAGCACACTCGATCGCCTCTAATTCCTCCCTTTCCCTTCTGATGTCAGACTCAGCCCGCCTCTCCGCTTCACCCGCGTTCAAGGCTTCTAGTTCGGTCGTGAACNTTGCCTNGATNAGGTCGCTCGTAGTGCAGGNCNNNGTCNNNNCATNNTTGTTTNCGTTGGNNCGGGCAGCCAGCNCATGGCGAANGATATAGAGCCGAACCGCCGTCCTATCACCAATTGNCTCACTTTCCTCCTCGCTGATGGCCTCAGATTTGTTTACGAGCGCNTTGTACCCAGCTATGACCCATCGAGGAACGTATTCCGCGCGGCCGACTTGTATCATCTCAATCGGGTCCGTCATCTGAGGGTCAAGGTGCTCGATTGCGAGCTTGCGGAACTCTAGGAAGTACCAGCGGGTGGATAGTGTGAGAATGGTGAGCCATTCAGACTTTGTGAGAGTAAGGGTGGTTGACGTCGAATGGCTGCCAGGCTATCAGGGCACCGTAGAAATGATCCGTAGTGAGATGCNCTTACATCGGGAAAAGCAACTTCAGGAAGGTACGAAACTGTGAGGCCTTGACGTCTGGGAGGTCTACAATGTCGATCTCAGAGCGGGTATGGCTGGTGGCATCTTGGGCTGGGGCAGGCGACCAACCATCCCGATCCTCGCTTGGCTGAGCTTGGAGCTGGAGATATGTCGTCGCGAAGTACTCCGATCCGATGATAAAATGGTATTTCGGGACCTTAAACAGAAAGCCTTCCACCTACTCCAATGAAAGAGAATCGCAATATCAGAATCAGTATCCAGTACATAAGAATGATACATTACGCACCGCAAATGTGACATTGTCCCAATAATACAGCTCGTCGGCTGCTTCATGGAAGTCTCCCTGACTCTGCAGTCCTACACTCGTGGCAACGGTCATCACTTTATGGGCGGTCTTCAAGTTCAAAACAGGCGCGTTCAACTTTGAACTAGATGGATGCCCAAGGGAAGGACGACAGGCGCCCTAACTCGAGGCATATCACGAGGTCTTGCTGGCACGACCCAAAGCGGAGTTTCACATAGCCAACCGTCGTAAGACCGGCTTAGGGTGAATATGAGGGTGTACGTCCTCAAAGGAACGCAAAGACCCACCCTGGAGAAGTGGCGTGCGGATGAATGATGGTCGTCCAAGCAGAAGGGACAAGTTCGTGAGAATCAAGAAGTTCAGGCGCGCTGTCGGGACGGGCCGACGGCGTCTCTCACAAAGCGCGTAGGCCCGCTCACCATGATCGCCGCCAGTGCAAGGTCGATTGATGCAGGCTGTAACTCTTCCATCTCTGATGTACACGATGTGCTATGTAGGTTCAATCTCGTGTGCTCAGGGAGGTACACTGTATATTCAGGATGCCTATAGCCTAAGAATACATATGATGTGGGATGGTGGTATCAACGAAATTCAGAAAGTGAGTGGTATCGGGTAAGTATGCATGGTGCGGCGAAAGCAAGATGAGGAGTCCGAATATAGGTAGACCGTTCGGTCTTCATGATACAGAAATCTTCTTGGGAGCCAGTTCGGGAGCCGACTTGGGGAAGGTAATGGTCAGCACACCGTTCTCCATCGAAGCCTTGACCTCTTCGTCCTGCGATTGTCCGTTAGTCTTGAGCTCTTACGACGCGATTGAGAGGGCTATACATACCTTGACTCCCTGAGGAAGCTGTAGAGTTCTTGAGAACTTGCCGTAGCGCCTCTCGCGCACGGCGTACCCTTCCTCCTTGTGCTCGGACGACACCTTGCTTTCCGCAGATACGGTCAGACGCCCGTTGTGCATGTCGATGCTGATATCCTCCTTCTTGATGCCAGGCAGCTCAAAGGTTGCCGTAACAAGGTTCTTCTCCTTGTCCTCATGGAGGTCCATTCTACAAATATTGGTTAGAACCCGGTGTAACGAGGAATAACGAGCACGAGATAT
>JANDKE010001522.1:0-13983 GCA_027627275.1 Coprinellus aureogranulatus
GACGCACAGGCCATGTCCATATACGTCACCGCAACCCGGTGCTTTGACCACGCCCAATCAACGCCTCCGCTCCACAGCAATTCCGGCGGGGTAAATAACCAACACGCGTACACCCATCAGGAAGCGAAGGATGGCAAAATGAATGAATAGAGTAGGTATGACGCCCAAAGCGACCGTAGCCAATCGACTACACTCTCGCGCAAAAACGCTTGGGAAATAGGACAAAAATACCCAGAGGCAGAATGTGGACAAATGGGCTGAACAAAGAACGACACTGAATGGGAGATGAAAGCGTGAAATGACTTGTGGAGGGGATTTGAATACGAGTCCACGACATCTGACCACCGGAAAGATCGAAGGTAACATAGGCGCCGCGACCACGAATACTCTCCATCCACAGGAGGAAGGTGAGGGTCAATGAAAAGAACCCAAAGCGCAAAAGCCAAAACGCAAAACATGATCTGGTGAGCATACCCAACGGCATCCGCAGTCTTCAAAATTGAGGATCATGAGACGACACCGCAAGAACAATCGTCAAAGCACATGGGACAGTCCACCTCTCTCGGAAATGGACGTTGTCCCGCGCGCAGATCGGGGAACATGGGGCTAGAGCCTGGAAGTGCTGAAGCGTGCACTCGGGGGAAGATATACGGATGAAGTTCTCGACCTCTCCACATCCATAGCTTCGAAATGAACGCATAGAGACGAGTCGCATGAGGGTGCAAAAGGTGAGAACACAGAAGAAAGAGAAGTGAAGCGGCAAAGCAACACTCGACGAAAGGGCGGAAAGACGCCATGGCGCTTAGAGTTCAAAGAACTCCCAACTGCGCATCGAAGAGTGTCGAAGACGCTCGAACCCCCACGTCGGGGTGCGGTGAAAAGGCGACGATCGCCCGGACAAGGAAATGCCCAAACGCAGCAAGCATTGCAAAAGTGTGTGAGTGTGAGATCCCGCGGGACGGAATAACGAAGTGGTGACTTCTCGATAAACATCCTCATGGTCCAACAAAAGCCCATGGCAACCATCCATCCACGTTACCCAAAAGGATCATCACACGGATAATGGGCGCCAATTCGCCCGCTGTTTGCGCGCCTTCCGATATCCGACGCTCGGCTCCGCAACCACCGCAGGCTTGTTCAAGTTAAACTGAACGCCAAAGGTAAATGAAATGAAGAGACAAAGCCGAGAGGCTTAGCTAGATGCGTTGCGCCCACAGAGCGGTGGCGAACGCCAATGTCCCATCCAGCTAAGACAGAAAAGGGCATAGAGAGATGCACACCGAGGAAAGCCGCTCAAAAGCCTAGACGCGACACGTCGAACAGTGATAAATGAGAACACGTACCCGACCCGAACAGAACTTCTAGATGCGAGAGGCAACCGCGACGGGGACTCGGATGTGGGCAACAGGCAGCGAGGGACTTCGTCTGGATTCGAGACTTGACTTGATCATGACGGACGGGTTGGCAGATGGTGCGGTTTTGGGAAGTGCAAAGGCGGAGGCTAGAAGGGCAAGAAGAAGCACAGGGCCAGAAGGGGGGAGACACGTACGGGGTCAGGTTATCGATGCCGATGTACTTCATATCGACAGGGATGTAGTGCTTATTGGGCAAGGTGTAAGTGACTTCCTTGATGCCTGCGTTCTCGGCGATGACACGCTGGCCCATCTTGTAAAGGGTAGCCTATGCCTGACATGAGCTTCCTCGCATTCCTCATTCGGGATTGACTCACTTGGACACTAGCACTCTCATCCGTAGCGAAGACCTCCAACGTCGCAGTCCTCGCCCTCTCCGCAACACTATCGTCCCAAACGCTCCCAGCAAAACCCTCATCTCCCTGCTTCAAGGGAACTTGGAACTCCAGCTTCTTGTCGTCTTGCGGAGCGACGATCTTGATGTCAGAGAATTGGTACGACAGGTCAATGGAGGTGCTGAAGATACGGTCGTCGACCGCAACGAGAGTAGTGAATTCGTCTCGGTAAAAGTTCTCGAATGCAGAGCCGGTGGACTTGAGCACGAGGAGGTCGGTGAGTCCTGAGGTGAGGGAGGCGGTAAGAGCGTGTTTGCCTTGGGTCGCGTCGACCTGGCAATCCTTGTTCAGAGTAGCCATTAGGGTGAAAAGGGAGTTGGCACGTACGGTAGCCTTTACAACGCGCTTGTCATCCCCGTCACGGAAGAACGAGTGCTTGTGTTCCTTCCCATCTACAGTAATACGCGACCACCTCAGCTGGTTCACGGTGACATGGACCTTATGGATGTGCGCGTACTTCGAGACGAAGAACGTCCCAATGTGCAAGGCGAACTTCTCGGGGGACAGGATATGCGGCGAGGACTTGGCGAGGACTGGGCATGATTCTGTCAGCTGGCATGTAGGGTTCTGGGAGGGTGCAGCTCACAGTAAGTGATATTCTTGACTGTAAACGTCTTAGCTCGTCGGTCCTTCATAAACATGGTAAATACTCACCCGAGTCAGTAGCAACCACGACCGAATTGTCGGCTTGGGTGTAGCTGGAAGAGAGGTGTCAACAACTGCCCTAGTCTCGAGTGCCCCAGTCAACGCCCTGTGAAACCACAAAAAGGGAATGTCCGACAACGTTCTCTCGCAGTACCTGATATAGAAACAATCATCGGTCGAGAGGCCAAAAGCGATTTCATAGTCGCCCGTGCCTGCCCTGGCCTGAATGCCCCCCAAGGCGGAGAGAACATTGGGAGGTATCCTTGTGTTCGCAGGGAAAGATGATAGGCTTCTTCGGGTACATGGGGGAGGCTGCGTAGTGGTGATTTGAGATCAAGAGGCAAGAGGCGGGTGGTGGCAGCCTCGACCGCGTCGTCCCCCCTGCCTCGCTGGGAACCAACAGACATCTCTTCAAAGCTTCAGGACGAGGCTCCCACAACGCTCCAAGAAGGATCTAAGCGATCCCATCCATCTTCTCCCCCAACCCCCCATCTTCCAAGCACAAACCGACAATCCCAGGATCCAAAGGCGTCCAAACCAAAAAGCTCACCTAGTCTCAATATCCCCCTCCAAAAGCGTCTCCACACTATACTCAACAACAGTATGCACCCCTCCCTCTCCTCGTACGATACGGAACACGCGGACGTTGGTCTTGCCGTACTTGGCGTAGGCGAGGGTCGTCAGTTCAGCGGTTGTCGTAGTAGCCATCTTTGCTTTGGTCTTTGTTCTTCAGGTTCAGGTTCGAGTTCGAGTTCGAGTTTAGGTGAAAGTGGAGGGTGCCGGTGAAAGTTCAGCTGATGAAAGGGTGCGTAGGGAGGGATCGAGTCAAGGGGGAAGACCGAGGTGAAGCTCGCGGTATAAGTGAAAGAGCAACCGGCCGAATCTGGGCTTCAAAGCCTTGAATCCAGACGAACGCCATGCCGGCAGATGCAGATGGAAGATAAGGCATAAGGTGTAAAGCAAGGCATGCCGCATCATGGGGTGGCGAGAGGTAGATAAGATCAATGCCTGTTTCGAGTTAGGGGCTATTTCGGATACGAGCGCCTATAAGTATCGGGGCTCGGAACGAGTGCGGTTCTGTAGATAGCCATATACTCGTTGTAAGGTATGGTTTGGAAAAGAATGTGTGTTGGATACTGGCTATACACTAGATACACCATGTACAGCGAAGAAATCGGTAGGCAGGAAGGAGCGAAACGACAGGGGGAAAGGCGATCTACGCCTGGAATACATCAGATTCAGATAGCTATACCCTTCACCACCCTCACCTCCTTCCCCTGCTTCACACCAGCCATCCCCAACACGTCCGTGTCCACGTCCATCACATTAACGCGGTCTCTACCCGTAAACACCGCAGGCGCCTCCACACTCTGCCGTTGAGTGAGCTTCAGCTTCTCCTCGAACATCGGCTCCAGGGTTATCAGTGGTTCATTCGAGATCTCCAGCTCGAGCTTCAAGTTGACTTTACGCGCGACGTCCACGATCGTCACGGGGTTATCCTCAGGTTCCTCTCTCACATCCTCCCCATCCACCTCGAGCTCGAGCTCCAATGAAGAGTTGAGTAGCTCGTCGATGTCCACCCCGCTAGTGTCCACCTCTTCCCATCGTTTATCGCAGAACGCGATGATGTGCTCGGAGAAGAGGATCAAGCATGCTAACTTCTCCACGCTCTCGAGCGCGCCTACTACACGCTCCTCTTCCTTATCGTCCTCCAGGCCCAGATGGAATACCGAGTACCCATACCCAGTGACCTGGACGGAGGTGAGGGAGTCCTCCCCGATCGTAGGCGTAACAGGGTCGTCGTCCGGGTCCGGCACCATACACACATCCAGAAACGGATCTCCCAATGCCTCTGTAAACTCTGGGTAGAGCTGGGTGATAGGAGGGTAGCAGGAGGTGTCGATGCGGTATTCCTGATACGACGAAAGGGATTGGTGGAGGATGTCTTTGAAGTAGTCTGAGGCGTCCTGGGCGTAGCACTTCACCCGGAAGAGTTGGCCGGCGTTCCATGAGGAGCCGGCGGATCAACTAGAAGGCTGTCGGGAAGCTCAATGCGGGTTCCAGCTTGAACCGCCCTGTGCAGGTCGACTCGAACGGCAGCCTGGGTGAACGCCTCCTAGAAAACATGTTATGGGAGGAAATTCTTAAGGAATAATGGACTCACACGCAGTTCCTGGTTCTGGTTGCGACGCGTAATCATCGGGTTGGAGGAGCCTCGTTGTAAGGTGGGCCATTGAGCTTCCCACCTGGCGAGGAACACACGGCAGTACTCATAGTACGCTTGTCCACCCCTGGCGATATGATCGTCCACCGAGAGTGCGAACGCAAGAAGCAAACGCTCCTGGCGGTCTCGATCACGCCAGAACTGCATTGGCAGTTCTACGCCGAGCTATGGGAACGGAACATTTGTTGAGAACAAGAGATTGAATGGAGAAAGTGACATACCGTGACGTCGGAGAGGTTGGAGTCGTTTAAAATCTGAGCGAGAGCAGCGTCCATTGCGGCTGACAGGCGTGGTGATACGGGGAGCAGAGTTAGGAAGTGCGATGGGAGGCGAAAGAGAAATGTACAACCTCTTATACTAGGCCTAGCAGACTTGCAGTTCTTGCTCCAGAAGCGCGAAGTGTAGCACGACCGACTGGTCCACAGTTGCCCTCGGAAGTTTGCGGAAGCCCTTTACAAACATCCGCTCGAGTGGTATACGAATCGGTANAGTATCGATTGGGATGAGGAGGAGTGGTGGACGGGTCCTTGGTACGACTTCAANGTTTTCCCGTGGAATCATCTGGTTTCGAAGCGCTCATCCAGGTGGCGTCGCGAGAAGCGCTCATCCGCACAACGTGTCATGCGATCTCAGATAGTGACGACCCTGTTCCCAATGTCCCACTCAGTATCACAATATAATATTCCCTACCTTGTCCCCATGAACGAGCGTGCTCCCACTCGCTTAAAATAGGCGCCCTCGAGAGCCAAAGCCAAATAGAGTGGCTTTGACAGGTCGTTGAGGGCAGAACTAAAGCTTGTGTCGAAGCTGTCTTCCTTGGAATCCTCCGGCGAGCACGCGATATTTGACGTGGGCGAGCACGCCGATCAACGCGATTGGATCGCTATGACCCATGCATCCTCCGAACCAATTTGATATTGTGCGTCGTTCTTTGGCCGGTCGTATTCGTCGGGGTTGAAGCATCCGCGTTAATCAGGGAATGAAAGAAGGGAAGTATAACGGTAGCGAACACCTGAGAAACAGCGATGGACATTACTGTGAGACCCAGAAGGAAGCGGAGTGCAATTTGGACGTTGAGAACAGTGGGAGGAGAAGGGTCTTTCCTGCACACCCAGGGCGGATCGCGGTCGTAGGTGGGGAATGACGCGACGTCTGACCTGTACCTTGTCAGGGTTGGACATCTAGACTGTAATAACCGGTTCCTGCTTGGAGCCGTCCTGATAAGGTGTCATGACTGCGTGAAGGCAGAACACGTCTCGAGCCGAACGATGGCGGGTTCTAGAAACCATAGAGAAGACAACCGTGAGTCCTGTCCTGCGCTTCATGGCCCTCCTCACCCGCCCTCCCCAGACATCCTATCCCCGGCGTTCTCGCTGCATCCGCCCCCTGGGCACGCCAGAGCGCCAGACACCCGCTCCCTACCCGTCACTCCTTTGACACCACGCTCCTTTCTCTATGTATACAACGGCGACGACCAGCTACTATCCGAGGGAAAGCGATGACGACGGGTCTGTGCTCTCGAGGCAGAATGTCATTATCATCGCGGTATGCTCCTCCTTCGGAGGCCTGCTCCTTGCGTACTTTCTGTACCGCAACATCCGCAACTGCCTGCAGCGCTCGGACCCCGCCCCTCATCCTCTTCCACAACCCCTTGCTCATCATAGACAGCAACAGCTCGCCCAAATGGAACAGTTGCCCCGAGCAACCCTTTACGACGCCCAGTTCGCCGCAAGACACCCTCCGAGTCTTAGTCCCGATTCGGCCAGGGACAGCAGCAAAGTATCTCTGCTCGGGAGCGATAGTCCTGGACCTGCATCCTCAATACCTCCGTCCATTGATTACGCCCGAACACCATCAGATATATCTCATCAGCACTTACCCATTCCTCCCCCCATCGTATGGTAGCAACCGCCCGAGCACCAGTTCTTCCCTGTCCAGCGACGCCAGCTGCCACCCTCAGAGCGGGGAAAGGCCAGGAGCCGATTTGCGTATGGACCTGGGGNGNCATCCACCAAGTGTCACCGTCGGAGGTAATTCACCTGTCAAGGCTCCCGTCCGACGTGCTCGACCTGTCTCTATGTCGTCAACCTACACCTATGTCAGCACTGCGCGGTCATCTCGAATATATGGTGCTCCTCATGCGCCCCATAATCGCATTCAGATNATTCTTCCTACCCCGCTTGCCTCTGCCAATAACAGCAGAGACGATGTAGGGGCGGCCGGAGGCGCTTGCGATCGCAGGAGCGTAGCGGATCCATGGTTAACATTGCCAGGCCATATGAGTAGGTCATAGCTCGGTGCCAGTGTCCAAACGCTAATTGAACTAGACTTGGGCCACCGCTCTGCAGAATCCCTTTTTCTTCCTGAAACACCNNGGTGTCGACCGCCTCAGCGTCATGCTTCTGTCGGAGGGCCCTGTCCAGCACAACCCGAGGCAAAGCGCCCGCCTCCGGTACTCACTTCACACGGTGTATCTGAATTAGATTCCGCCTCTCCTCCAGTAGAACGGAATAAGAGTAGGAGGTTGATGAAACGCAGGGAATCTCAGCAGACAGGGACTTAGCGCGCTTTATTCCCGATTAAATTAGGATTTATGACGTAAATAGTTGCTAGCTTTGTCCTTTGACCAAATCCACCATGGCCACCGCTCATCAACCGCCTAGCGCCCCCATTCTCGTGTCTTTCCCATCCAAGGACGGTCTCATAGACGCCCTTGCAGCCTTCGTCGCCAAAGCCTCCAAGGAGTCCATCGATAAGAAGGGCAAGTTCACAGTTGCCATCTCTGGTGGCTCCCTTCCAAAATTGCTCGGGGGACTTATCGACAACCCAACGGTCAAGTGGAACAAATGGTATGTCTACCCGCCAATTTTTTTAATACACGTATTGAAGACTTTCAAGGCATGTCTACTACGTGGATGAGCGAGTCGTCCCGCTCGACCACCCCGATTCCAACCACAAGCTCTGCCAGGAACAACTCTGGTGCAAAGTCTCAATACCAGAAGATCAGATACACCCCATTGACGTCAACTTCCTGGACGATCTCGAAGAGCTTTCCGATGCCTACGAGAAAGTCCTCATTCAGGAGTTCGCTCAGAAAGACTCGGCCCGTTTCCCCATCTTCGACCTTATCCTCCTCGGAATGGGTCCTGATGGCCACACTGCCTCCCTCTTCCCAGGTCATGAGCTTTTATCCGAAAGCGATCGCTGGGTTGCGTACGTTGAAGACTCGCCGAAGCCTCCGCCGAAGCGGGTCACCTTCACCTACCCCGTTATCAACCATGCGTCACGCATCGTCTTCGTGTGTACTGGTGCTGAGAAGGCGGAAACACTCCACACGGTTCTCGATGAGCCTGAGGCGGGTCTTCCCGCTGCTCGCGTCAAGCCCGTCCACCCTGGCCAGCTCTACTGGTTCACGGATGATGCAGCCTCGGCGAAAGTCGCGTATCCCAAAACCTCATTCAAGCTGTAGTGGCCTCGGCGTCGATTGCATTGGGACAGCCTAGTTATTGGGGACGTTGAATTCACGATGAAAACCGAGATTGAATATGTAAAGTACTCCTTGGTATTGTTCGCTGTGGTATACCGCCGTTCCTTTCACTTTCTCGAGATCCAGGCATCTCTGCTTGTTCTGGAGTGTGTACTAGTTTACCTCAATTAGTGTGTTGTGTGCCTGAGCGTCATTGACATTGCACTCGAAACTATTGTGCCTCGAGACCACGGATCCCTTCCAATCGGTCGATCATGATTAGCTATCTCTTCGTTGTTTCTCGACAAGATGTGCGTTCCCCATGCTCTACAAGAGGCAAGAGCAGTTTCTGCCGCTCGTATCTCTCGTACAATACGCGAACACCGAGACCCAAACGTCCCCGTTGTCTCCCCAGGGAAAGCCCGGTTAGCGGAATGGTTTGCAGCAACGACTCCCCAATTCAAGACCGAAGTCGTGAAAGATGCCACAGCCCTGGTTCTCGCGCGAAAAAACAAGATGTGTAACATCATCGAATACAAGGGTGTGTATCTGGAGTCCTGCACAACCTCAGTCACGGGCGCTAAACTTTGATGCGGTGCATAGGTAGGAAAATTGGTGGGGAAGACTATGACCCTATCCGCATGTGCTGAGACCAAGGATTGCGGCATACTTTACAGATCATCTATCGGCGCTATGTTTCGCTCTCCTTTGTCGCCGAGATTGGTAACACTGACAACGAACTCATGGCCCTGGAAGTTATCCACCGGTATGTCGAGGTTCTGGACAGATACTTTAGCAATGTGAGTAGGTTCTACAGTATCGGCCGTCACGTCCCCAGTGGCTAGCGTTGCTTACGATGGAGACAACTCGCACTGTAGGTGTGTGAATTGGATATGCATGTGCCCTTTTCNTGCTCTGCACGGCGATACAGTAATAGAACCAACACAATTAGCATATCCAACCTCCAGCAGGCCTATCAGGTCTGTGTCACGCTTTGCCGTTTGAACAGCGAAACGACTCACCGTGCACTCGGTCTAGTTGCTGGATGAGCTTGTGACTTCAGGCGAGCTGGTCGACTCTTCATCGAAGAGAGTNTTGATGCTGGTAAGACAAAACCTGGCGTTAGCAAGCGCAGCTGACAGAAGATGTAAAGGCTAAAGCTGCGGATGTCCTGGAGGGCGAAGAAGTGCTCGGCTCCGCCATGGAAGAAGCAGGCTTCATATGAGCACCAATGTGCGATCATCTGGACACGAGTATTGTACAGGTTGCACTTTGCAAAACAAGCATGAGCGAAGACATAATATAGCGAATTAATTCGGCAGGAACGAATCTCTGAAGCTGAAGTGATCTGGTGAAAGCCATTCGAGCTGTCAAGAGGGAGTATCAGCCACCCGAAATGCGTTCACAAAACCGCGCTACACTCACCGTGTCCTGTTTCGATACAGGCATTCCTGTCAAACACAACGAACCTCCGATAGTCAGCCCATGAGACTTGGCTGCGTTTTGCATACGCGTTAAATCCTGTGCCACCTCCTCCTCGATGGCCGTTGCCCAGTCACTCTGTGGGATGTTCGCTGTGACGGAAGAAAAAGCGTCCGAAGCAAAAGCCCAAGCCTCTTCCTGTGAAGGAGCAATGCCGGCGAGGTAGTCGTGAAACCAGCGAGTACGGTGATCATTGGAAGGTTCGCCAAAGCAGAACTTGGTATCTGGAGGGGCTTCTATGAGCGCTAGGTGTCCATCTTCGATAGCTTGAAGTAGATAAGAATATGCCCATTTCCTATTGGAGGAAATCAATAAGCAGAAAGGGGTAACATGTCAAAGCATACCGTGCATTTGCGTCCGCTCCGGATTGCTTCAAAACCATGCCCAGAACAGAGGGAAGGATGTAGGCAGCCCAAAACGGATGTTCCTCAATTTTGCGGATTATTCCCATCATCTCCAAAGGGTATTTTAAGAACACAGAGGGCAGGAATGTCACTATACCGCCTGCCGCAACATGTAAGTTGTGACGCCATGGGATATAAAAGTCTGAACACACCGCAGGGAAAGACTTCGCGCACCCCCCAGGACTTTCGGTAGACCGATGGGTGTGAGCCGAAAGTATAGAAGCGCACATAGTCTGGTGCAAGTAACCTCTCCCGTAAGAACTGAAGCCGACGCAGATGCCGCAGAACCCCAACGTGGATAAAAAGCACGCCTGCTGTGCTAGGTTTGGAGGCCTCCCTCATCATTGGGTATCTCGCCTTATTTGCAGGGTTCTTCCTTTGCTGGTGGGCTGCTCTCTCCCTCAAATCCGCCAAGATCGCCCGCAACATTTCGACTTCGTAGTACGCCTTAGAGTTGTTGTCCAAAGGAGGGTATATGGCCCACGACCTATTGGTTTGCTTGAGGTAGTCATAAATCTTGACAGGAAAGTCCAACACTCGCATCGCCTGTTGGAACAGGGGACGAGACTTGAATTCGCTCTTGAAGAAGGGGTCGCACTTCTCAACAATCGACGCACTAATTTCCTGGACTTGTGCGAGTTTCGGCCTCCACTCTCCCTCCGCTTGTTTGGGCGTGAGCGTCGATGCAAGGATGCAACCTACTAAATTATCGGTAGGCTTGATGTAGGGCTTTAGACGGCTCGGAATTTCGATGCCAGAGGCAGACGGTGTGAGGGGAGCGAGTAACAGATAGGCAATGATCTCCTTATCTAGCTTGAGTGGGAATAACATAACCTAGAGGGAGCCTGAGCTTGGGCCTCTACCTTAGACGATCAATCTTACCTTCTTCGATTTCTGAAGAAACCGCAAGAACAGGGCCCACTGCTTTTTTTTATCTGGTGCGCACGATTGCACGGATATTCTGGAAAAATGGCTTGGGGTACTGAATGACGGTATGACAGAAGAAAGTTCGTGCACATCGTAAAGTCGTTCGACTTGCAGTTTCTCCAGTCCCGTAGGCTTGAAGAAGAAGGAAAATCGCAGGCCCTGCAGCTGGTAATCCAGCTCATCTTCCATGATTATCGGAAACTCTATCTCAGGCACGTCGATTACGGATTCTCCTGCAGTAACTGCTAGAGAACCCTCCCATCTGAATGTTTTCCTGCCGACACTCTGTCAGCTTCGAAAAGTCGCCGTCAGAGTTCGTGATTGCGACTAACCGGCTTGGCAGGGGAGGGGCCTTGGCTGGGAGCGGGTGAAGGGGCGCTGGTTCTACAGGTGTGTCTGGGGCAGGTCTTCCCCGAATGTCAATACCGCTCCCACTTCCAGAAATGGGTACAGTACATACACCATCGGTCCCGCCATCCTACAGGGTTGAATGAGAGAGGTTCAGGGTTGAATCAAGGAGNCAACTCACTCCGGTGGCATGATCGAGTTCAGAAATTCATCAGCGGCAGCCATGGTAGGAGAAGGTCTGTATACGACCCTCTTAGTATTTAGTATGCCACCGAAGCCTCTCACGAGTCACACATACCTAATCGTGAACGGGTCCTCCACGGGCTCCATCGCAACTGGCGAATCGACTTCCGGTCTATCCGTGAGGCCATCGAATGTAGGCTCTGTCAGTGGGGAGCCTGGAGCCGCATTCAGAGAAGCTAAGGTAGGCTCATGGTGATGTAGAGCGGCGGGTATACCACCGCTCCTCCGAAAGTTCGTTGCCATGATCGTCGACGACCCAGTTTTAACTGGCTCGGGCTTGTTGAGCACAGCAGAGCTGGTTTTCCTGGGCAACACAGGCGCCAACGCACCCTGCGCAAGCCGCACCTTCGTTGAGATGCCACTGCCACTTGGGCCTAGCTCCTGAGAGACGCTGGGGAGCTTGGAAAGCGGATCTGTCCCACCACCTCTCCGGACCGGGGCGAGAGCTGTCTTTCTGTTGGGGAGAGGCGGCGGCTTGGGCACGACTGTGGGTGGTGAGGGATTGGAGACAGGAGCTGCAGCTACTACGGGGACTTGAACCGGCACTGGGACAGGAGGATGAGACGTGGCACTTCCATCGCTGTTGGCGCTGGTTTCCATTGGGCTCCCGCGTCCACCAAACAGTGAGTCTGGGGAACTTCCACGAGCGATCGCGGGTGGTAAGGAAGATGCTGATTCTTCCATTATCTTCCTCTATTCCAATTCAGGGACACGTACACCGAGAAAGAATATATTGATAACCTACCCTTTTCGACTTAGGCTCTGCCGAAGTTGGACGGCGGCTGGGTTGGGATGGCGTTTGTGTCGATACTCGCGAGGGGGTCCTCTAGGCACGAAATCAAGGCCGCACCTGGGCATGGAGAATCATGCATTGCTTACCTCTTGCTTCATTCGCCGTTTAGCCAAAGGTGTGTCAGAATCTTCCTCCTCTTCCGAGTCCGACGACTCGATTCTTTGTCTCTGCCAAAGAGTCAGCAATCAGGCGGGCAGGCAAGCGGCGAGCTGTTCGTGAACCATACCTTCTTGTTGATCTTCAATTTCAAGGCAGACGTCGACACTTGACTGGATTCCCTTTTCTTAAGTTCCTTCTCCTTCTTTACCACCTACAAAAGAGGAAGCGTCGGCAATGAGTAGTGGGGAGCCTCATGTTTGGGAAGGCGCGTACCTCTCTCTCTCGCTTCCGCCTCTGCTTCTCCTCTTGCTTTTTTCTCTTCTCTTCCTTCTCCCTCTCATGCTCCCTTCTGAATCGCGCGGCTTCCTGCTCTGCAAAATCGGGTAAATTGCAGGGAGAAAGGCGGATGGGCTCAATAGCACAGACCTATCCAGTGTTCAGGGGCCACAAGCTCGATCCCAATCTGAGAGTCCTCTTCTCTGCTCCCAATCGCGTTCCAGAAACGGTCGATAAGCTCTCTACACGACTCTAGGTTCGCTGCAGGTTCCCAACTGAGGAAAGTCAGCAGCGCCTCAGACTGGCATAAGGATGGATCCTCGCCTGTTTTCGTCCTCACCATATCCGTACCACTATAAGCAATTACAATTGTCAGTGTGCGTACAGGATAGTGAAGGTGTTCATCCGGACCTTAACATAGTACTCCTTGGAGTTCGGCTTTTCGTTAGTCACGATAGGCAACGCGAAGCGAAGAGCCTTGCCCATACAGTAGCGGGTGGATCCTCTTCCTTGCTCTTGCCTTTCTTCTTTTTCTTCTTCTTTGGTGACCGCGTCTCTGCATCGGAATCCGCGGCCACCATGCGAGCAGCCTTGATAACCTCTATTGTTGTAATTAACAGACTGGCAACCCCAGCAGAGGAAAAGGCTGACCAACATAGAATTCCTCGGGGTCCGTTTCTTCCTCTACCTGTTTCTTCCGACCCATCTTGTTTGGCCGAGAACTGTAGCGGCTCTGACGTGGAGAGCAATGTTGGGGATTGGGCAAGAGTTATTGCCTAGACAGCGTTCCCACGGTGGTCAAGGCTTGCAGCCAAGCATGCGCCGCCCACACCGCCGCCGACATGCTATACAGACGAGACCAAGAGTCCAAGACCATACCCGACTCAGGAATGGGACGGCCCACGATGATTTATCGAGCCATGCGCATTGATGACAACCAGCATAAGACAGATAAATTGCAAATGGTATCTCAGATGGTGTCAAACAAGTGAATAAGCGCACAATAGCGTTCCAGAATGACTGCAAGATGTGGCAAGCAAAACCAACAATGATATGATTAAGGTACGGATGAACGGAGCGCGACAAAGGNGCAGGGTCATGTAAGGTGAGGGTCGTGAACGAATCATGAAAACCGTGAGACATGGCAAATCTACAAACAAGCGTACTACAATGCTCACTCAACAGTTGCAGCTGTAATTTTGCGAGCTTTCCGAATCTAATTGAATTGGGTCGGGATAGTCGACGTATCTGATGTCACTGGTCAGATTC